>JXOV01004519.1:0-17452 GCA_001014945.1 Clogmia albipunctata
TTCTCATCACATTTTTGATATTGTTTATTTTACTAAAGAAACATAAAAAAAGCGTTTCCCTCTCTATCAGACGAAATGATGCCGAAGATCAGCGGCTCTGAATACCATGTGCTAATTGCCAAAGGTAATTGGTTTTTAATTAGGAAATTAACACAAGACCGTGTATATTTAACAGCACAGTGATGACAATGAAGAGCAAATTTAGATTGCCTTTTTATCGGTCCATAAGAATAGAGAATTTGAAACCGTTAAATTCGTTGCAGCAAAAAAGAACTGGGTCTAATGGATGAATAAGAGGTTAAAATCATATTTTTTGCAAATTGTATGATACCTTCATCATCCTAATATGGAATAAATTCGAAATTAATTTCAGAAGTTTAGTCATTCTCTTATAAGAAAAGATACCTCAAAAAGAAACGGATTTCACGGATCTCTGCTACGACTAATCACTGAATATGTCATTAATAAATGACCCAATTAACTCAAGGAAATTCCAGCCAATTAAAGTCAAATGTTATGATCTTACATTCCAGGAAATGCTGATTTTGGTTGAAAACTTTAACATTTTTCATAGTTCTTCAAAGGTTGTCCGTCTCCAGCTACTTAATCGGTATTGCTTTTTGGAAATCAAATTCGTCACAAAATCGTTATTAAACCCATCATAATAAGAAATCACAAAAGAATAACCACGGCAGATAAATAAACTCTAAATTGGTTGGATGAATCAGGTTTTCTTCGTCATCTTTTTCTGTCTCTTCGTCATCTTTTAATATTAAGAAAAAAAGAATAGAAGAGATCATAGAAAAGCCCATTTTTGTTTATTTATTCATGTGGTTTTTAATTCTTTAAGAATAGAGAAGTCTTAAGTCGGTCTTATCTGTGTGACGCCAGTTCAATGGGGAAAAAGGAATTGAAAAAGAGTGCGGAATTATTGTCGTCTCTTAACTTTAATTAGCTTGTAAAGTGTATATGTTAATTCACCATTTATCTCGCGGAATTTAATAGCTTTTTGCCGAAATTACTCGTGTTCCATTGGGACAAGATAAACTAAAGCACTCACATTAGCCGAGGTATTTGTTATCGATTGATACCGATGACAAATGGTCCTCTCTCTGCAGCATTCCAAAAACCGAGAAGAATAAAAGAGTATTGAAATGGAATCACGACAACAGTTTGGAAAACAACAAAAAATCCATCAAACTTTGGTGTTGGGCCCATTGACGAGATTTGACTGTGTTTATCTCTGGGCTGGAGAGCCGTTCTTGGGGCCTCAGTACAGAATTCCTCTGTATTATGTAACAGTGGGAAGGCGAGATAGACGATGGAAATGTCAATTCCATTCTCACCCACACGCACACAAAGACAGAATCCGAGAAAAAATAAGAGGAAAAAAGCGAACTGTTTTTGTCCTCTTTTGTTAAGCCTAAAGTAACGAATTGAAATGTATTCAAATCTGCAGGTTCTCTTTTCTTTATATGCAAATTAAGACCGGCTACTGGTGGCGATCTTTTCAGGTTACCTTTCTTTGGCCAGAGCTCAGTGTTTTTTTTGCATTAGCGCAAAGATTTGCGGAGATAAAATGGAGTGACTTATGGGCCAACTTGATGGCGAAATTCGTCGTAAGAATTAAGAAATAGAGGATTTACTATCGCATTAATAACATTTTATATCCGCAGACAAAAAATAATGAGAATAAAATTATAATAGAAGATGCCCACACCTACGAAAATTGGCCAAATTAAGAGGACGGTTGGAAGTTTTATTATTATGGCGAAAATCTTTTCATTTCATTCCCCGGAATTTCAACGCAAACGTAAATCACGCTGGAAATGCAAATTTACGGACTTTAGCCGATTAATGCGGAATGTCTCCTCTTCCATTAAGAGCATTAGGAATTAAAGAAATTTATTTTACGGTTTATCTGTTTTGATAATAATTTGACAAAACACTGACTGGATGTGTTTAGAAATGAAATGCACAGATTTAATTTTATTAATTGACAATTTTAAAGGTTTCTTGTTAAACATGAATTAAATTAAATTTGTATTACCACCACTTCTCAAAAAGGGGTTAATTTATCTACCAAAGCAGATGAATTTATTTCGAATTTGAATATGAATTTGCGGATAACATCAATTTAATTTTAATAATTTCCATTCAAATCATCATAAGTGCATGCTTCCAAAAATAAATGGGGTGGTTTCAATTTGAAATGGTTATTTGAATATTAAATTCTATTGTCGGCCGTCTTTAAAACGAACAAATTTGGGATTGAAAGGGAAAATATAATTTGATTAAAAATTTGGGTGAATATTCGAAAAAGCCGGCGGGAAATTAAAAGTGTCAATTTTTGCACGCTTCTATAGCCAAAATATGTTTTATGAAGAGCGGAGAGACGATAAACGATGGACAAGAAATTGTTTATAATTCCATTGAATATTTATAATTTCAATATTGATTCGTGTTCATGTAATCAATGATAAAATTTGCCTAAAAGAACGCCAAAGTGAAATCGAAAACAATTTCAATAATTCCAAATTACGCCAATTCCTTGGAATTTTTTTTGTTGGTTGGAGTTTGGCGATGGTGGGGAATGATAAGGCCATCCTGTTGCGATGTGGGAGTTTGTTGGTGTGGTGTGGAATACGAATTTATATTTCCTGCAAAAAGTTTCCGATTTTTTACGGTTTTATTTTTAGGTCCCCAGCTCGACATTTATCACAATTTCCATATCCTTGCTGCGAATACACTTTTTGTTGCTAGTTTTTTGGTGTTCCGCTGTTTCGTTGTTGCTGTTCTTGTGATACGTCCCACTGACGATGACAATGACGATTGAGCAAATACAATGCCAAAAACTGATGACGACTGTCTCGCGCGCGTCAGGGAACAAAATTTCGGAAAACACATGGACGGGATTTATCTCGAAAGTTGGGCCTGATTTTGTGACAGAATTGATATTTTTCAGAGAGCTGATTTTCGTATTTTAACAGCCCTGTTTGTTTAATTTATCAGTCTTTTTCTAGGGCCCGACCAGCCAGATAATTTTGTATTTTATTTATTTTCCTAAGCCCCCGAAAAACTCAGCGATGCGATTCGAAATTGTTTATGCAAATGTGCATATTAAAATGGAAACGATGATGCGCATTTGTCGACGATAACTAGGCCTAGTTAGGCGAGCATGTTTTTTAAAAGGGTAATTAGAAGTCTAGTGTAAACAAAGGGCCAGTAATTGAACAGGAAACACTTTTCAAAATGGGAAGTGATAAACCATATATGAAAATATAAACTACCATCTTAGGAATGGAAGATTTCCCTTAATTTTTGGTAAACAGTCTATTCCTTCCTTCCTTCAGCAAATAACCGAATCAATTTTGTATGAAATTCAATCGACATATGGTCAAGATTAAACAAGATTAAATCCCCCAGTTTGATCCAAAAACGGATGACAAAATTCGAGAGACTCAAATTGACCCGAGAAATTGTCCATTTTATCTGCCAATACCGTTTAATCGAATTACCTCGGCTGTCAAAGCAGCAATTGTGTGGCTCGAAAGACCTAAGCAGCAAAGCCGTGGGGATTATAAGGATAGAGGAACGGAGGGATGGAAATCACGCCTTAGGGCCTATCCTAACATTTCCCGATTTGCACTCCAGCCAAGCAGTGCCAATTCTGACTGCTTTTGTTTTAATTACACTAATTAGATTCTCTCCACTCCGATGGCTCTGACTATGGGCAGCAGCGGCAGTAGCAGCTTTAATAAGCACTCCACTCTCCAGAGCGGGAAAAATTCCATTCAATGGCGAATTCAATTAAAAGTTATGGCACTATTTCTTATTCTTTTGCCTCTGTTTTGCTAAATAGTCCATGTGGATGCGCGTGTTTCTCCATGGAGAATGCGTAAATTAGTCAAAGAAAAATAATAAGAGAAAAATAACAAAAAGACTATATTAATTGGCGCTCTGGTAAAGGCACTAAGGAGTTCCTAAAGAAGTTGCCTTTTAATTTAATCGATCCAAGTCATTGTCGCTTATGGGATTCCATTAAAATAGTTTCAACCTTTTCTAGCCCACACAAACTGTAAAACTGTTCTTCTACATGAAGATGCTCCATATTCCAATGTCTTTAGGTCATTTCACTGTCTATTAAGAGAGCAGAGAATTCGAAACGGAAAAAGTGGGTTTAATTTATTTATTGCCTTTCTTTCTCTCTCTAGATCCACTTCAATGATATTGAATTACTTCAAGTGAGTTATAGTTTCCTTAATTAATCAATCGATTAGATCCAATAAATTTCACTTATTTGAATCAACAATTTATCATAACTTCAATTGATTCATCTATAAATAGAGGAATAGTTTTGCTGAAATTGAACCGGCAAACAAGAGCTAATAAAAGTGAACAAAACTGACCCCCTGCTGCAAGGGCCGAGGTTTAATGAATGACGAGCCGTATGCCCCTTGGGTCTGAGTCTGCTGAGCGACTGAGTGTAGGGCAAAAAGAGCCGTAATTGTAAGTGAAACAAAGCCGGCAAAATGAAATTTACAACCAGTTTTTGTACAATTTCTTTTCACTTAACAACTTGTTGTAAGACTTTAAGAAAAACAAACACAAAACGGAGCACCACAGGGCTACTGTTTGGCCCAATAGTAGCTCTTCGTTTTTGACGATAACCCAGTTTCTATTCCAGGAAAAGGGCTACAGAAACAAACATTTGACACAGTTCTCAAACACAAAGGATCTAATTTGCAGTATCCATGACGAATTAGTTGACTTGAATTTCACGTCCAACTAAACTCTATCCAATTAAATAATAAAAAAAAACCAGATACTAAATTCCTCTCTCCGAAATTAAGTAGAGGTAATAACTTCTTTAGAGGAACGAAACGAACCATCGAACTTGATACTGTGTGTATAATCTGAGATTCTGTTTCCAACCATCCATCATATTAGAGCTCTTAAATGAATTGGTTAATCTTCTTTTTTGGTAACACAATATTCCATCTTTCTCGATCTGAAAACTCTTCATTTCAAAAATGGGTAAACATTATTAATTTGTTAAATGGATGGTAATTTAACGAAGCGATTTTTCTACTAATTTTTCTTTCTATAATTACACATTGACTAAAAATTGGATAAGAGGAGAGAACTGTCGAGTCATTAGATGGAGATAGTGAATATAAAAAATAAGTAGCTCTTTGGAGACAATAAACGATATAAGAATGATTTAGAAAAGCACTTTCTTTAACATTAAAAATAGAAAGAAACGTTTTTAAAACTTTGATAAGAACCCCCAAAATGTTCCTTTTCCATTAAGATATGGCTTCTGGATTACTTCGTCTTTGGGGTTTTTAGAAGAAATAATTAGGGTGACTCATTTCGAAATCTTCACAAAAAGTCTATTTTCTTAGGCTTTTATACACTCTCTGATGAACTACTGGCTCCAGTTCAAAAATAGACACACATCACATCAAATCCCATGTTATTTCAAATGTTAGTTTAACAATTTTTTATGAGACGCGTTGTTTTTTCTCAGATTTTTCGGTCGGAGATTAAGAGAAATAATAACTAGTTAGACAAACACTGGGGTAATTACGGAACCGGCACCAAGCTAATAGAATTGTCAATCACAATAGTTTATTTGACACACGGGCAGATGAAATGCAACTATTCCTAAAAATATATCCATCCATACACCCGAAAAGACTCTTGATCTAAAGCCCGACGAGAATCCATAACTTTGTTGGATGGTTGGAGAGTACAACAGGGAAATGCATTAACCCCAATCACTGTTATATGAACATTTTCAACGTGAGTGCACAAAGTTCACATGTGTGTGCATTATCGAAATTAAATTCACCAACTCTCGACATGATGTTTCTTCGTTCCCTTAGAGAAGTACTATATTACTTTTTATGTGTATTTTTTCATTTTCTTATAGAGCTATATAGTAGAGAGAGAAGAAAGCACTCACAAGTTCAAACGGTTCACAGATTTTTTTATTGTAGTTCTTGTTGTTCGGTATGATGATGGTGGTGGGTCTGATGAGCCAGCAAGAAGACACGGATAAGACGATGATTACGAAGAGACGTGTTTCGTTCGACGATGGATGATGGTCTTTTTTTATTTATAATATAGCGAAGAAAAAAGTCTTGCAGAACAATGATGATGATGATGGTGCTCTTTAAAATATTCTCCTCGTGTCGACCCTATGTTGTCATACACAAATCTTCTACTTCTTTCCTCCTCTTGTGATTTGCCTAGATTCTTCTCATCTATACACACTCTGGCTTTTAAAAATCTCCAGCAGAACGTCGAGTAAGAGTAAGCACAAGAAGTATGTCTTGTCTGCTTTTCTTCATCATCCACAACAGCATAACATCACTAGTAAAGACGCACACGCACCAAAACACTTGAATCACTTGTTTCTATGCTGTAATAACAATTTTGATATTTTCACATAAGATATACCTCTTTATACAAACAGATATAAGACAATTTTCTCTATTACAAGAGCAGAACGATATATAGCACTTGGGTTGAAGATGAAACAACACAGAACTGGACTTTCTCGAATTTCTCTCCCTCAATCTTTTTATTTTCTTCTATTCAATTCTTTAGTAAGAAGAAAATATATAAGGTGGTTGTTTCACTATTTTCTCTATGGTATATACAATTCCTATTCACCACCGATAGAGAAGGAATCCCAGACTTTATTTTTCCGCCCGGTTATCAAACAATATGAACTTTCACAATGTAAATAGTACGGAAACTTTTGCACACAAATAAATTACATTATATCAGAGACACATTTAGAGAAGAGAACACAAAAACACATTTCCTGGCTGGCATCGATTTTCGATCGATTTCCGCCACACAAAAACACATTGGGACATAACCGCCAGAGATATGATAAATGAGCCACACTTCTTCTACTTCGTGGATGCTGGGGCTTCTCAAACACACAATTTCTATATCTCCGCGGTAGAATGAATTTATATTTCTCTTTTTATTCGAATCGAATTTCGCACTGTATTTCCAAATTCACAGTAAAGCCACTCGACGATATTTTTCATAAATTACGCGTTTCGCGAAAATTGATACTTCGTAAGTGTATTATTAACACGACATTATTTTTTGCGAAAATCGCAGCGACCGATCACACATCCGCTCTCGACGACGGACTGAACAATAATAAAAATGGATTACAATAATAATACTCGACTAATAATACTAGTCTCACCAATTCAACATTTCCAACCATTCCAATTCGCTCTTGTAATTCTCTCATCCTGCCCAGACGTTCCAGTCGAAAGAGAAACTCAAAAGAGAAGCCATGATAAATTTAAGCTAAAACGCCGGAAGAGAGCAGACAGAGAGACAGCATTACTCAAAAGAGTCATCGTTGGAAATCCATTCAAGAAATTCTGCAACAATCGGACTCTGCTCTTCATAGAGGTAAATTATAATAAAAAATAGATTTTTTAATTTTGAATAAAGAACAACATTTTAAATCTTTATAATTTCTCTTAATGGCTATCAAGAAAAATGAATATAAGATTTTTAAACAATTAACATATTTATAAAATATATTAAAATAAATTGAGATCAAATTAAATTCTTAATTGTGCGATTATAAAAAATAGTTCTCAAAATACATTAATAAAAACATTTCAATCAAGTCTAAAGGATATCATTTTGTATTCCGAAGAATTTAATCAATTGATTTGTCAAATTTTATTGAATAATTAATACCAATGAGGTATTGAACTAAAGATAAATAGTGCTCTCTGACAATTGAAGATACAGTCCACAAATCATTTTGTAAAGATGGCATCCCAAGCAAATGATTCTATCATGTTTAAGACTTATGTCCTAATAAGTATCGAGAAAATTTACCACTATCAAGCCCTTATAACTATTCTTGGTATGCTTTTTACAATACTAACAGAAAGATCGGGTTTTTTGCCTAATAAAAGTACCCCCATCAAAGGTATAATTACCGCTTTTATGAACAATTACAAAATGTAAATTAAAAATAATATAAATAGTTTACAAAATCAGTGTAGATTCTGGGTGTCGAACCCTGTCTTCATTCATTTGATTTTGCATTGACAAATTTACCCCTAGGTAATTCTGGTTTTACTCTCCAGAGAATTTTTTGCTTGTCTCTCTTTCGGCCCCTGGAAATTGGAATAAAATTCCACTCCTGTGAAGGGCGAACATATTTGTTGAGGGAGAATTTTCAACCCCTTAAAACTGGAATATCTGTGGAACGATTACGATATAATTTATCGTTTCTGGGACTGCTTCCATTCTGCTCTTCAGCTGGTCGTTTGATTTATCACATAGTTTTACTTTGTGTTTATTTATTCATGTCTTTAGGTCCCTTTTTATTTAAATTACTCTATAAAGTTTTGGCCTAGGAAAAGGACATTGGTTTTTTCCTCTTATAGAATACCCAATAAATGGTTTAGTAGTCTTCATATTACACGTGTCAAATTTATGCAAATGGTCAGACCTTTCCATTTCCACCGTCGGTTTCTGTACTTGTATGGGGACTTTTGGGTATTGAAACGATTGATTTTCCAATCGATTTTTCTTCAAGATAGAGAAAAGGAGAGAGAGAGAGTAATTGAAATAGGAAACTTCAAAGAGCCTTAACCCTTTTCTACATCTTTTTTTTATTATTATTTTCGTTTACCCATTTTCTACCTGAGTAATCACGTCTCAATTATGAGGAACTGACTTCTTTTGTTCGTATGGAAAAAGTGTCAGCAAATTTTAAATTGATTTATTTACATACTATCAATTTTTTTTATTATATTATCAAGAATGGGACCAATTTTTCACCTAATTTCCTCGACCTTATTCTCATCAAAATAAGTAGGTTGAATTGAAGCTTAAAGAAAAACATATACCATAGAGATCAGAAAATTGCCGACAATGTCAAGAAGATGAGCAGCATAAATGGAATACCTTGTTATTATTGCTCTTTTTTTATTTTCCCGAACGCACTACAGAAGAACAAAAGCGCTGTGTGCAAAATGCTTTATGGAGAGATGAAAGAGCAAGAAGAAATAATAACAAAAGGGAATTTTATGGTCGTTCTAGAATTATATAAATAATATTCAAAATGTTATGTAGAAAAGGTCATCAGCAGAGTATTTTATATGACAATTTCTATATAAGTATATTTACATAGGGAGTACAACAGTGTTTATGTTGAGCTGACACTTTAATCCGTTGGGGGTAGCTCCAAAGCTGGGAAGTGCTCCTCTGGAGGGTAATTTGAATTTGGGTTTCTGGCTCACTCTTCCCTCTTTGTGCTTTTTACTGAATGAAAATATTTTCGTTGTGTAATTCCTAATTCGACATTTGAATAACTACAATATTCTTTGATTTCTAAAAGCGTTCTTTTCTCTACATCTCTCTCTCTCTCTTCCCCTGTTGTTGTTATGTAACTTGTGTGTAGTTTTGTGACGTGTGCGTAGGATGATGTACAACAAAATTCCCTTGGGTTGTTAGCCAGTATAACAAGACCGTGCAGATATTTTTAGATTCTCGTTGAACGTGAATATGATTTTTAATGGCGCTTTGTTAAATACACAGTAGAGGGAACAAAATAGTTGAAACTTCTTTGGCCACAAACTTGTCCCCAATTAATCACTTGTCTCTATGGCATATCGTGATGGAATCGTTTATAATATCTACCTGACTAATATTTTTAGATTTTCGGCGCTCACCGTAATGAAAATAATTGCTTTTCCATTTCAATTTAATGCTAATCCAGTGTGATTACGTATTGGTTTTCAAACTATTTTTAGAAAGAGTTTTAATTATTTAAACTAAGTGATTGTAGTGTAAATCAATCTACTTTCCGTAACATATTTATTAAACTGACGGTCATTAATTATTAATTCTAAACATACTATATTAAGAAATTAAGTTTAATTATATTCAACGTGGGAAATATATTTATTATGTAAAATACGCTAGACCAAAAATAAACGACAAGCAAAATATGAATTTATTATGAAATGTGATCTAATAACACATTTCTTATTAAATGTTCAATAATAGGGATTTATTTATAATTTAACAAGGGTATATGGATATGATAAAACATAGAAATAATATTTATTATCATCATTATTGTGTCAATAATATATTAAATAATTTCAAATTCACATATTCATTTAGATATAGAATTTGTAACAAGGTTTACCAAATCTGTACAATATTTTTTTTTTAAATAAGTAACAAAAATCCGAAATCCCCCATTTCCATGTTTTTGTGTTTCTTCATAAAAATTTCAATTTTCAGCTTATATTTATTTAAAAGCACTTGAAACACAAATTTGACCTTTAAAGTTTACATGTTTGAAATATGTGAATATTTTCTGAATTTCGAAATGAACAAAAGTGTTTTGGAATATTCATTTTTATTTTTACATTATTTTGCACTTTATAAAATTGAATTGTTTGTTGTTAGCAAAATATGGTTCTCTCATGAGAGCTTTGGCGTATTATATTTCTTTCATAAATAAAAGTGAATGCGTTATATAGTATTTTCTGGGAAAGGTCAATACTTTAAAAGTTTCCCACAAAATATAGCAGAAAATTATAAATTAAAGATTATTCTAATAATATTTCGATTAAGGTTAAAGCGTTAAGAAATACATATAATATTCTTAAGAAAACGTTAATATATTATGTTCTTTAAAATTGAAAATAATTTCAAAACTTAATAATAAAAAATGCCTTTACATAAAAAACTAATAATATCTTCATACTACTATTAAAATAATTCCTTGTGAAATAAATCAGTAGATTTATTTCACAAATGTTGATCTGGAAAAATATGGAAAATTATAAAATATTTTTTATATAACTAGGTTGATTAAACACTTCTTGTTCCGTATTTTATCAACAAAATGGTGTAGTCTTTTTAGGGATCTATTCGAAATAGTTCATGACTCCATACAGCAGCGTAAAAAATATAGCATTTAGCCAGTCTCGTTCTTAAATCCAGCTTCATATTTTTTCATGTCAATACTGTTCTCATCTTAAAGTGCGCTGCTTTTGCCTGTTCGATCCTGCAACGTATTTCTAGTTTAATTGTCATTAATAACGCAACCTAGATATTTAAAACTATTGACTCGTTAAATATGCTGTTTATATACTCGTAAACACAAGAATCCTTGAAAACCTTTGGCGTAGATATTTTTTTTAGGCCCGCGTGTTTAATAATGCCTTCGACCGTGTTTTATACAAGCATTTTTAAATAAATTAAAATTTTTTATCTTAAATTAAAAATTTAGTTCGCTTTCTCTTATTGTTTTTGTTTCGTGTCCTTATAAATTACTTTGTTTAAAAGAGAAATCCGATAAGTTCATTTCAATTAAAGCGTTCTATTTAAATTTAAACAATTCGTTGTAGAGTACATTCATTACTACAGTTAAACAGCGCACAACGAAACATTTTGATCCTTATAAATTTTATGGATTTCTAACGCGGAGGTAAAACATAAATAATAAAGAAAAACACCAGTGCTTTCAAAACTTCCTTAAAGCACTTGTGCTATAAATCAACTTTGACAGATCAAAACAAAAATGCATAAAATAATATATAAAATGTTTTAAAATAATAATGGAAATAATATGGAAACATACTGCACACTTCAGTGTGTCACATCTTTTAATTTACTGAAATAATCTTTGTTAAGATCATTAAAAACCACTTCTTTCATCGTGCCAAAATAATTACGAATAGATTGATATAAATAGATATAAATTGAAACAACCTATTGATGAGAAAATTATAACAAGAATATTATTTTTAAGTTATAATCATTGGTTATTTTCCAGTTTTAACATTTCAGGAGGACAATTTTATTAGCAAATATTTTATTTCAGATAAGGCCAAAAACCATCTACAGAACTAACAATGAATGTATTATTGTCTAGAATACATTAGTAATGGTTATCAGTATTCTTGGAACAACACCTCAATTGAAATCATAATCTACCTAAAATTAATATAAAATTTAAATAAGTTCTTTGTAATGCTGACACGTTTGCTTATTTGCCTTGACACCTTCTCTATTTGCTGGATAAATAACAGAAATCTAAGTTTGTGCCGGAATGACACCTGACACAACATCCGGCGTGGTAATTAAATGGAAGGTGGATGAAGAAAAAATCAGGTATTAAATAAATATAGTCACCACATCCCGGTAATTTGAATAATCTTGGCACCTTATCGTAATTAGATTAATTGTTTGAGTGCAAAATAATAAAAAAATGTGGAGCAATTTTAAGTGCATTAGTGAGTGTTGTCGTAAACACGGTGGCGAAATAAACACATCTCTAATGCCAGGAGTCTCCTGTGGCCACGCAAATTGGCATTAGGTACGCCCCAAAAGGCTGTATTAATGAACTCCCTCACACCATACCTGCATCTACAGTCAGTGTACAAAGAATTCGACCTTTTCTGAAGTGTTTAACAAAACAATCTTCTCACTATATTATTTTCAGCAATATGAATCTGTTACGAATGATTTAAATACTATATTTGAAGTAATGTCTAAATTACTTCAAAATAAAATAAAATTTTTGAGTTTGAATCAAAAACAGATTTTATATAAAATAGTTGGTGAGATTTCTAAAAAAAATTTTTATTTCATTTGCATTATAATTTTGAAATCGCTTTTGGTTTTATTTTTTTCTTAAGATTTTAAGATTTATAGAAAATTTTCTATAACAAACAGGACGAAGAATTTTGAAAACTTTATTTATTATATTATATTTCAAAATACACCAGTTTTCATTTTCCAATATGAAAACCAATGTGTTGCTTAGAAATTAATTTATCAGTAGCGTTAACAATAAACTTTTGGCCGTTATAATACGACGGAATTCAAAATAATCGCCACATTAGATATCAACGAAAGCGGTTCCAATATACTGTCATTGTAAATATACGTGTCTTTAAAAACCTAGAATAAATCCCTGTGTACTTCTCGTCTCATTATTTGAACACATAGAATCCCTTCTGATACCTCACCAATCCATCCCTAAAAACTAAATGAAAGGTGGTATAAAATTTGACCACATAATCGGGAAGCCATTTCTTCTTTGCGGAATTTCTGAATTTTGCTGGAATTTTAATTCATTTTGTACACGAAGTCAATACCATTACAAAGTTCATTGTTTTTAAATTAAAATTTTGTATACAAATAAATTTGCAGACAATAACATTTATAAAAAGAGTCTGAAAGAGATGGGAACGTGCAATCTTATTTAGTATGGCCCGACTATCGTGTTGGAAAAGTTGAATGAAATTTACACAAGACAGAAGTCGGGACGGCAAGAGTGATTATAATTTTTTTTATTTATAAAAAAAATGAACATTTGATTAATTATGATTTAATAAGAATTTTAATTATTTTGTAGTATTTTATTACTTAACAGTAACAATAAAGGATTGGTTTATATTTTTAATTTTGTTAAATGTTTAAAGACATAGTTTTTAAATTTACAATGAAACGTTTCTATATATTAATATTAAAGTATTAATTGAGTCCTGTATTTCAACTGAATAATTTTTTTACTTTTTTATATTCATTATTTGTCATATTGTGTATAAATTGTTTATAAACAGTATAAATCATTTAGTTTAGGGAAAACCATAGAAAAATCTTGGTATAATCAAAGCCGCTCAACCTTAACAAAGCTGTCCAGATATTGGCAGTTGAATGTGTGACGTCATCGACTCCGCTGTAATGAATTTATATAAGAGTTAAGTTGAGACGGCGAACCCCATTATTATTTTATTTTACTAATTTATTAAAATTTGAACAATTTATTGCTTATAATAATAATTTCAATTTTAATTAACTTCTGTTTCTTTGTTAATAGCTGTAAAAAATAAGTATTGGGTTTTTTTTTATTAAGTTTATTTAATGTTTTTAAAATGATTTTTTTAAATTTCCTAATAAAATATTTTCAATATTTATATTAAATTATTAGTTAAAACTTTTATGTCAACTGAATAAATTCATTATATGCTGCTATAGGATTATTTAAAAAAAACTTAGTCATAGTTAAAATTATCGAAAATTACATGATCAATTTTTTTATTTTTTTAATATAAATATTTGAATGCGTATTGAAACTTTTATTTACGACATAGTAAAAATAAAACGTTTATTATTCTAAAATCTGAAATAACATTATTCATTTAATGTCTTTAAAAACAAAATAATCATAACATATTTCAAATAGAATCCTAAAGTTCGGAACATTTATTTCTTTTATAAACAGTTTTTCAAAATTATTGTCATAATTAATAAAGTACAATCTAATTAATAACCGCTTAAAATGTTGAATTCTTTATCAAACGACTGTGACTCCAGTGTTGGAAAAATGAGCCAACTCACGCTCGCCTTTTACCTTTCGCGCGCGTCAAAGGCGATTTTTGCACGACACTCTCCTTCTTCTACATTTCCCGGCTCGACAAAACCAGTCATTATGTGTAATTAATTTTACAAATAAATTGTGCAGGATTAACTAATAATAGCTCCCTAGTAATGTACTGAAATACCGTGTATAATTTATTTTGAATAATTGGGGTTGGCAACGAAACAGAGCGAGAGCTCAGTGAACAAGGCAGGCATTGCAAGACTGGCAAGCAATAAAAATTTCCAACTGAAATCCAACACATCCCTTCGTTTTCCCTACCTCTGCCCATTTAAATATCCGTATAGAGGTCTTGCTCTTGTTGCTGCCGCCCTGTGCTGAAAACGCATTTCGATTCGGCTTTTAAACTGTCACTAAATCTTGGGGGAATCCCTCCATTAACCCTTTAGTGGAGTTCAAAATTAATTGTTTTAAAAAATGGCTCAATTAAATTATATGTTAATCGTTTGCCATTTAATCATTGTTTTAGTTTTGTTTAATATTTTTTAAAATTATTTTCAAATATTGCTAGGAATGTTTAAAATTTTTTATTTTATTCGTAAAAACATTTTCACGAAAATACGCTTTCAAATTTAAAGTTCTAAAACTTCATACTAAATAATATTACGTTTGTTCTTGTGAGACTTTTTTTTTATAGAATAATCATTATGTCATTAAACTATATTAAAGTTCACTTTTATTATAAATATATTTGGATAGTTTTTATGTTTATATTTTTAATGTTTTCTTTTTTACAATGATTTCTTGAGTTAGTACTTAGATAAATATCTTTAAGCTCATATAAAAATGTCTTTAACAGAACAAATTTCAATGCCATAATATAAATTTTATGTTTTATTGTATAAGATATTATGGCATTAAATTTTATATGTCATGTTTATAGCACAAGTTCTTTTTCTTCATTATTAAGTTTTGATCTCCTTGAAAGAAATTCATCAAATTTAAATCAAAATATGTTTTGTTGTACATAGTATAATTGTATTTGTGGGTTGTTTTACTGTTTTAACAAATGTTTTTAAAAAATTTTTAATAAAGCTCCTTCATCAGAAACCTCTATGTAACGATGTAACGATAACACTTTTTTTCTTTGTAATTAGGATTTTATTACATTACAATTTATACAGAGTGTTCCGAGCGGTTCTTTAAAATCCCAATTGCAATAAAAACAGTTAGGAAGACATGATATAGGTAATTCTATCGCTATAATTTCGAAAGTGGGCTTGGGAAACTAAATTTTAAGTTCAATTTTAAATAAACGATAACTCTTTAAGATTTTCGTGTTGATTTATTTAAAAATGCATAAAAATTTGTACAAAACAGCGTGATAAGCATTTTGAAACTGACATAGTGGTATTAAAAACTTTAAATTATTTAAAATATTTATTTTATTTGAATGCTATGGCAACATAACTAGTATTTTCAGTGAAAATTTGATTATAAAAATGGACTTGAATTAATAAGATAAAAGAAACTAATGCCTTTATTTTTATCTGGATTAATTTTTTTGAATGTTTAATAAAATTTGTATGATCTTTACAGTTTACGTATATATTATGCTACATCTGTTCTTTGTTTCTCGTATAAAATACTATATTTATGAAGATAATCATACTGCATAATATTTTTTAGTTTTAATTCATACAATGGAATCAAGTAGAGTATTTACTTAAATGTTGTTTACAAAAAATGTTATAGCTAGAATTATTATTAACTTATTTGTATATTTAAATTAGTAAAATTCCAATTTAAATAATCCATATGTATTTAAGGGTTAATTGTAGCAAAACGGCGACAGCCGACCGGATTAATGCATTGGGCTGGCTGGAAAAGAGTCGAGCCGAATCGAAACGAAAAGCGAAGGGCTTAGGGAGTTGTCAGGAGTAGTCAGGAGGCGTCTCGTTCAGTGCGGCGGTTCATTTGTTTAGTCCATTCTCCACGGCGAATTAAATCATCCGACCAGAACGCCAAGAATTACCATTTTTTACACTAATGATTTCACCAGAGTAAACAGTTTAGTTTTTCCATGACAAAATGCGACCAGCCGTGTGTCTTTGTGTGTGTCACCTCGTGTGCGACAAATAATTTGAAATTTATGGCCGTCAAGGGGTGAGCTGTCCATAACTGGGGCACGAAAAAATCGCATTGTAGCGTCGAAACGACAAATTGTTTGTTTGCACCTGAATGCAATTTTGAATTTCGTGCTTCGACCACTGCACATTTTTACAACCCTCTTTTTACCGCAAAAACCACCCTCAATCTCTGAATCATTTCCATGACTCAACATTTATTTCCTTTTTCCTTCTTTTTCTTTTTATAGAATAATATATAAATAAAATCGCAATATTCCTGTTTATTGTTTTTACATTGCTTTCATCTTCAAAGAATTTCCTGTTTTTCTGTGTGAGTATTTCACAAATTGTGGTAATTTATGGGGTTATATATGATTTGATGATGTCATAGTGTTGTTAATTGACTTGAAGTTTGCAATCGTTGTTGAAATATACAATATAATGTTTGGAAAACCTAAAAATTAAAGTAGGCCATCAAAACTCGTAAAGATCAGATATCGTATCTATTAGATATGAAACTTGAATCATGTTGTGGATGTCAATTTCTTCACATCCGCGGATACAGATGCGGATATTCCAAGATTCACTTTCGCGAATGCGGATGCAGATGTTTTAAAAGTTATGTTAAATAGTATATTTCGATACAAGTGGTGAATTAGTAGTTATTACAGCACGAATTTACCGTGTGTTTGGACGAACGCAACGAGTAATAAAAATAATTAAAAAAAAAATTTTAAAACAGCTGTTTTTATTCGGACAAAAAAGCAAGAAAATAAAATAAACTTCTCTCTCTATCTCTCTTTATATTCATATTCATAATTAGGATNTAGTTATTACAGCACGAATTTACCGTGTGTTTGGACGAACGCAACGAGTAATAAAAATAATTAAAAAAAAAATTTTA
>JXOV01004521.1:6341-33078 GCA_001014945.1 Clogmia albipunctata
CCCTTGTGTTTAATAATGACTTATCTTATCGACCTTGTTGTATAAATAATTATTAAATTAAAGTTCCAAATGGAACTTGCAATGGTTAATGACAAAGCTCAAATATCCAGATAATTGTGACGATTCTTTAGCCGGGCTCCATAATTAATTAATTTTCTCTATTTTTAGACAACGGCCGTCAGGCCATATTTGTCTTTTCAAAAATTATTTTACAATTATACACTTTTAATAATTATATTTACAANTATTTACAATTATATTCTTTACATGTTCTTTTATCTTATTATATAACAATTTTATTGTCTTTTATGAAACTCAGGATATCTTTATATACATTCATATTCCAATTCACTTCAACTATACTACTTTGAAAAAACTTGTATCTTAGTCTTAAATTATTGAACTGATTGCAATAAAAAATTTATGAATAAAGTCATTTTTTATATTGCAAAACATTTGTCTGTTTTGCAATATAAAAAATGGCTTTATTCATAAATTTTTCTTCTTGTTCATATATTATATGAACAAGAAGATTTGTCTGTTTCTATTTCTCTTTAACTAATTTCTTATTATAACAAAAAAAATAAACACTAACATATACGCAAAAATACATTTGGAATTGTATTTATAAAAATTTAAAAAATCAAAACAAACACCAATTTTGGAAATATTTCAATAAAAAATTGATGATACCTTTATTACCCATACAGTTGCTGAACAATTTTATGACCTTTATTAAAAACCTTTATTCACATTTCACATTTTTTTTAAAATTCTTCTATATTGATAACTTCATCAAATTATTCTTCCCATTGATGTTTAGAAAACGCTAAAAAAGACACTAATGAAATCACAAACGAATTACCATGAAAATAGTTAACCACAGGTTGTGACAGGGCAGTTGATTAATTTTGTCCGGGATTCATTTACGAATCCATTTGTTGGCATGTATTAATTCGCTCCACGTCGATCCTTACTCTTTTTCTCTTCGTATTTGTGACGAATTCGCCCCAGAATAAATCATATCTCTGTAACAAATCTCCATAAATTTATCATCAAATGTGATAAATGAAGATTAAATCGAGCACAAATTTAAGTGGCCAAGAGTGTAGAAAAACCCGTCGTTAGCAACAAGCCATAAAATGCGATTTTGGGGATCATAAAAAGTACATTTGGCTTTGAAACTCCCATCCCAAATTGAATTTGAACCCAGCAAAAATGGCAAAATAGTCAATGCGAGTCAAAAAATGTAATGGAATGCAAATATTTCGCATTCAATACGGCTCAATCAGCAAAATATAATAGCAGTTATCTATTTAATGCGCGTTTTATAGCCTTTTCACAATGCTTGTTTAGGAATTATTTTTATTACTCCAATTTCTAGCTCTAAAATTGCTGCTCTCTTAATTATTCATTTAATGATGTCTAAAATTATAATAAAATGTACCAAAATCCTATTACCGACTGCCATTGGTACAAAAGTTGGAAAATAATTGCCAATTAGTATATTTTGGGACAATTAATTGGACCACACTGTTAAATCTAAATACTGGAGGCGCCTGGTGGATTTCGGTTTTGCCAACTTTAATCTTTGGAATTGCGCAAAAAGATACAAATAAACAATGTCTTAAACTATTTAAATAGTTTCTTTAATTAAGGGTTTATTAATTATCAAGTTTAATTCACAAGAATCTCAAATAATTATTTAATATCCCAAAATGTTCGAATTAAAGTTCATTTTCATGCTTTTCTAATTCCCTCTAAACTAATTTAATTTGCAAACCACTAACCAACCGCGTTCATGAAAATTAGAACAAGCGTTTGAATGGAATAAATCGCGGTTTTTCTCATTTGCACTTGCTCTGCCGGGAATTCCCCAGGCCTGGGAATTGAAGGCAGCTGAGTGGTTTTAGGTTTAGTGGAATTTCAGTTCCATTTTAATGCATTATCGTTTTGGAATAAATCGAATTAAATGTCGTTTTATTGACACGAGTAGTCAATTTCGGTTTCAATTGAAGATGAATAAAAATTTAAATATACTTAAAGCGGCAAATAGTTTAATAATCAATATTTAATTAATAATAATTTTCCAAACAACTGATGTCGTCAACATTATTTGTTTGGATTCAGACGGGTTTTCAAAACTTATATAGAATGCACAGAATCAGAGAGATAAAAACTGGATCTTTCTAATGCAAGTACTCTGCTGCTGTTCCATAAACAGATACAGACGAAAGTTATGAAAGAGATGGTTTTCTTCGTAGTATATGTGTTCTGTTTCAGTGGCAGAAACCCGTCAATAAAACTGCCTCTATATTGAATCACCAGCTCTGGTACTTATCACACCAGAGCAAATAATGATTTATAGAAATGATATTCAATTCTAAATTGTGAAAGATTGGCAAATGAATAGATAAGGCATGAGGACATGAGGGACCACAATAGATCTTCCGATCAAAGTGCAGGACCACCTCATTAGAGATAATAAGCATATATCTCTATAGCACTAGATTTGTTTGAAACCAAGACCATGGTGAAGTGCTCACATACTTTCCCATACAGTTTAAGTGCATACACCAAACAAAAGCAACTCACTAGGCCCCTGCGCCCTGTACCGCTCAATTTGATCACCGTGAATTTTAATCATTTTGCACTATATGCCAATTTTTACCACGAAACCAATACAATACCACAAATCAAACTATTTTACAAATAAATTTCCTAACACTTTAAATTTATAGAAGCAGTACTAAAACATTTAATGACTGAAGTTATATCAATCAGAATACAACGGTAATCCTACAAATAGTACTTTAAGAAAATAAAACCAAATTTGATGCTCATATAAACTATTATATGATGGCGTCATTTAAATTAAAATTTTGGGTAAAAACTCAAATTTTAAAACGGTTCATCAGAAAATATGATAACTTTCATTATTTATTTTATGATACATCTTCAGCACCCTATGTGCTCATTATTATAAAAACATAATCTTAACTTTAAATTCATTCACTTTGAAATCGGAATTTCGGAAATGTCAATTATTAGTTTAAAAAATTACCACTAAATGGCAAACGTGTCATTTTAGAAGAAAGTCACAAACACATTTAAAACAGAAGAACGGTAAGAAGTAAGATAGTTGTCCTTTTTTGTAAGAAATTGACAAGAGCATACATATGTGTTGCTTCTTTTACACGAAAAAAATCATTTAAGTTTAGAGAATCATTTGTAGTAAAATATATCTTAAAAATCAAATACTTACAAAAACAATGGATCCTAATTTGTAAAGATATCATGCTAATTGGCTTTGTTGCGCTTGTTTCAGATTTGTTTATCAATCTATTAATCATTACAAAACATTTATATTATTAAAAATATCAAGTGCCTAATTGAATTATTTCGGTGTTTAAACATCGAATTAAGTTCAAATAGTGTGGTGGAGAATGAAATACTGCATCGTGCTGCCCTAAATGGAAAAGTTAAATCAGACTAGATGTTGGCTGGATGCAATAAATATCCTGAAACTTGCCGTGGTTAGGTTATTATATAGTGGTTGTGCTTCCTTTTCCGAAACAATTATGATCTACGAAACTTTTCTAATTTACGTTAACACATTTCATCGGAAGGAAGCTGGAGAAGCCTTTTCTGCTCTTCTCTTTTCGAAAAAAGAGGAAAAAGAAGAAAAAGGACATGAAATCGATCCAAGAGTCTGGCAGGAACCTGGGGCTAATGGTCGTAAGTTTGGCATTAGTTTCTCCATCCATCACCACATGTGTTTCCATTCCAGCAAGAAAGATGAAAGGGCCAATAATGCAAAATTCAATTCTCTTCTTCTTCTTCAACTTTCAGCTCCTTTTCATCTTGTTGTATTTTGTTTTCACAAAAAACAAGAAGAACTGCACAGAAATCTCTGAGCGAAAACTTTAAAGACAGAGATTGGAATATATTGTGAGGAGGCAGAGTAGAGAAGGGAGAAGTTGACGAAAGTTATTTGGTTTTCCCATAAATCGTTCAAACAGATACTTTGTCGCTCGGGATGAATGTTGCAAAATGTTCTTGCCATTTAAAAGACTCGTCCTCTCTGTCTTTAGATCGGTTTTATTGATTCGAACAGTTCAAAGCAAACACATGAGCTTGTCATGTCTTCATTTCCAGCTCGGAAACTTTTCTTAGGTAACTTAACCAAATGTCAAACAGAAATTGCTAAAAGTTTAATCCACAATTGGCAGACGTTTCTGTTTGCATTTAATCCCAGTTTCTAATTGTAATTACACACACAAGAAATAAATTAGAGTTTTCTTCAATTTGCAGACAGCTTTTCTAATTGTCACTGTAGTTGAAAATATAACTAAACTTAGGACAACTAAAAAATTATTTTGAAATTCTATTTAATAAAACAGTTCTTTATAAATAACTAAAATTACAAAATCAATAAGTGGTTAAGTAAATATTAAGAAGAAAGTTATGATAATTTAATAAGATTAGGCATTTTAAATATTTAGGGTCTTTTGAAGTCACGAGCGCAGTGAGATTATCAAAAAACGCTCGTATGTTTAATAATACTGGTAGATCACGTTTTATACACAATTTTAAGTAATTTTAAATAAAGTTATACAAAAATGGGAAAAAAAATCCATTTTAGTTTTTGAACAAATATATGTTCTGTAATATCCTTTGATATAATTGTTGGGAACGTAGTGGATACTTCACTGTGAATATCTCCAAATACAAACACTTTGTTACTATTTACAAGACACACTTTAATTCAGTATTTCAATAATAATAATGTACAATATTTACAGTGTATCACTATTGTGATAAAAGGAAATTGTGATTGACTGATCTGTATTTAAATATTTGAATGGAATGGATATAACAGTTTCCTTTCCACCAAATCAATTAAATTTATAAACCCGCCTTTGTTGCATATGCCTGTGCTAGTATTGAACGATAACATTAATAATAGTATTGTATAAGAATAGATTATCATAATATAACATTTGAAATAAGTTCTTCATTTTCCTTCCACCAACCCCTGAATTTAGAAAGCATTTTTCGATAGTCTCCTTTAATTTCTTCAAAACAAACTTTAATATTTGTTTTACAGTTTTCAGTGATGATTATGGTTCGCAAAAGAATTTCATAACTTCAAAAACTAGTACAGTAATATTAGAGTCGAATACGAGAACAAACCTGTGTTAAGGTTCGGAGTAAAACCAATATTGAATGTATGATGTTAAAAGATATGCCCAAAGATGCCTCTACCTTACAGTATGTCATATGACGATCTTGCATTATCAGTTCACGCACGGCATCAATGTTTCATGGCACAAGGGCCGGTTTTGGACGACCTTCACGGAATTCGTAGAGCGTAGGCAACAATTGAATTCAATACAACAGTTTTTCACAGAGCCATAGGATGTTGTTTTACCGAAAAATAAATATTTCAGTTCAACAATGTACTTTTATCGTGATAATTCAGCTGTGAAAAATGATCCTACGAAAATGTTCAGAAATTAATTCCAATTTCTGCCACAATAATTTTTTCAACACCTTGTAAACAACACAAATAATGGTCGTACATCAAAACGTTCTGACTACAATTATGCAACAAAATGTCAAACTTTCTAATGGAAATGTTCGATTTTAAACACAAAGTGTTGCTAAGCCAGAAATATATCTATCAGCACTGTTTTTGATAGTGCTTAAAACAATTCTTTAAATCACTTGTGTTATAAAATGACTCTGACTTTTTTGTATTTTTGTATCGACCAGTTAGCTTTTCGACATCGATTTGATTTTCATAATGCGTCACATTTCGCAGGACGAAAAGAAGTCATAAGTTTTCAAATGAATTTGTTGCAAAGTCAAAATTTCGGCGCCGTTTTACGAGAAAAGTCTGTTCAATGATGACGAAGTCATTTGAAGTTAATATTTTGTGAATTTTAGGGGAAAGAATCCAAAAACATTATGTCCTGCTCGAGTGTAAAATCTGTTCTTTAACTCGGAAACTATGAAAAATTCACCTAGTGGCTCGTAATTCAATTTCCTTTCCTACTTAAAAACAGTTCATTTTACACCATAAAACAAAAATAAATATTTCCCACAACATTCCGGTATGAAACTAGGGGTAGTCTCAACCTCAACCAACGGGTGTTAGATTTTCCATGACTATTTATTTTCAGTGCATTATTAGTCAATTAATAGCCCCCAGACCGGTTGAAAAAAGATCTTGTCAATCCTACCCGCCCAGGGATCGAACCCACGGCCTCCGAGGAGGCAGACGAGAGCGTTACTACTTCGACTATGGGGCGGGTTTTACATTTTACACCCAAATAGCACAAATAACTATTATGGAGCAAAAATTCTTAAAGTAACCGTCCTATAGAAGTTTTAAAAATAATTAAAAATGTTATTTAAAATAATTGTACAAATTAATATATGAACATTGTTTTTTAACTTAAAATTAATGTTTATATTTTCATGAATCTACAAAAAAATATAATAAATCAAAAACTAAGTTGAACGAAAGCATATTTTTCTTAAATTTGATTATGAATATAAATCATTGTGATTATCAGAAAACCAATAATAGAACATGAAATTGGAAGAATCTCCCAAATTTATAATATTTCCCTCATTTCACATATCAAATTCATTCAAAAATAACCAGAATAAATGGACTTTTCTGTACATATTGAATTCCTCGGTGAAGATACCGGAAACCCAAACAGGAAATGATGTAAGTGACTGACTGACGGCTTGAGAAATGGCGGCAATCAATCTGCAAATTGAGGAGAAATGACGTAGGAATATTTCCATTATTGGCAGACATTAAAATGAAACCAGAAGCTGCCAAAACCTGTTTCTGATGCCATAATTAAAGAACTTTGTGTACGGTCCAGATCCTGAAACAAATGGTTCTGTTGTTCTCCCGGCAAATCAATTTATTTGTTTGCGAAACAAGTTCCGTCTTCTGACGCCATTTCAGCTTTATTTTCGCGACCGTTTAGCAATGAAAAAAGTGGAATAATCATCTTCGACTTTAAGAACTGTATGAAAACTTTGGTTCAATAATGAATATTTTTAATAAATAATAAAATTTTTAAATTAATTGTGTTCCACACATTTCAACATATTTCTTTAAAATAATATTATCTGAAATAATTGTCAATTTATTAGTTATTTACACAAATACTTTAATAAGATAAGCCATTTTTACATTTAGGATTTAAAAACCACGAGCATAGTGATTGCTTTATAAAGCTAAATACAGTTTATCGACTGTGTTTTACACAAGATTTAATGTATTTTTAAAAATCGATGACATAAGGTATAATTAAATACAATGCATGTTTTAATCCTCTAACGAAGCGAGTGCCTTAAAGAAGGCCCGAGTATTTAATAATGCTTATCAGCTGTGTTTTAAACAAAATTTTACATTAAAATCTTCAAAATTTTTCGAATTTTTGTAAAAATATATTTGCCTCTGTTCCACACACTATAACTTTGTTGCTTTTAAAAATTTAAATCGTATTGCGGGAAAGGGAGAGAGCATTTAGATCTAAACTAAAATCTGTTTAATATCTTACCTAAGATATATAAGTCATTATGTTATTATTCTATTCTCGTCGGCAAGATCCCGCTGTAAAGACTAATTATATCAATCGAAACGCACTCTATGACATCTAAAATAATACTGATATTATCACAATAATAATATTTATAATTACTATTTACAACAAATATCGTTACAACATCTTTCACAAAACTAATATCATTGACCTAATATAATCTTTATGCAACGAAAATGCGTAAAAAACTATGAAATGATCAAAAGTTTTCTAAAATCCCTAGTTCAGTTTGTTTATTTAGTTTCAGTATCAATGAAAAAATTATTAATAGTAACAACAATCAATTTTTTTTAAAAGGTTCTGTTATTTGCAACTGTTTTTCGATAAACATTTAGAAGCATTTATTTAAACGCTTTTGGCATTTAGATATTTCAAATAAGAAATATTTTTATATTTCTTATTATAAGAATTCATCGAAATTAAACAAAGATTGTAAATGTCACGAACAAATTTTATTTCGTCTATTTGTGGGTTTTTGTAAGGAATAGTTATTTATACAACATAAGATAAGTCATTATTAAACACAAAGGTTGTTTTAAGCCACGAGCGAAGCGAATGCCTTAAAGAAGGCCCGAGTGTTTAATAATGCTTATCGATTGTGTTTTACACGAAATTTTATGCATTTTTAAAATAAATTTACACAAAAAAAATTCATATTAAGAATCTTTATAGAACTCTTAGTATCTAAATAAATTGATTTTTATCTTTTAAATAACAACAACAACATATGATGTATTCGAAAAATTAAAAGAAATATATTACAACAATGAAAATAAACAATAAGCTTAAAGTCATCTTTGGTAGTAGCGGTAGTGAAACGTCATTAGCTACGCTTTCATTAATGGTTTTGATTTGATCATTTCGTTAGGACTTTTTAATGTTTTTTAAATTGTTACTTTGCTACTATGTAATGTGCTTATTTTCCATTATTCTGAAATAAGAATCTAAGACAATATTCTTTGGTTCTAATATACTAAATATCATTATTCTGCTCCGAAATCATTGCCATAATTCTCTTTCCCAGTTTGGTGGAAAAAGTATTGAAATTATAAAGAAATCGTGTTAAATTGTGTTCAATAAAGAATACAGTTAACAATATACATGTGTTCAGTCCTCAATGAATGAGTGCAGAGCCAATGAGGTCACAAATTCAACATTTGAAAATTTGGACAACTTATATAGGGTTTGAGCGGCTTTGGATTAAAATACTATTTAAAATTGGCAACAACTTACTCTTAAACTATTTTTTATAATACTTGTATATTTAAAAACTTAAATCGTAAAGATTAATTTATAGTAGATGAAGCTTAATCAAGGCATTTTTTTAAAATTCGAAGACATGCTCTATAATTTTTAAATTAAATCTTTACCGCTCACTAAAAAACTGTCATATATTCATGGCTTCAACTTCAAAGTCGAAACCTAAAACCTATATAGCGTACAAATTGATTCTGTACAAAACCAGAGTTGTGCTCTTTAACACAATTGAATTTTATCACAACACTTCCGAAAATATCCTGTACAGTCTTTCCTGAGCATTATGAAAAATTACAAAAATATTTTCAGCTGGGAGCATCGCAGAAATTGGATGCACAATAGTCAAGTTTTCTTGAACGAGTTGCCCATTATACGGTGTATTTTTTGTCCCCTTGTCCTCATTACTATATGGATTTTCTTGGTGCTGAGCAAACTAGTGGGGTGAGGCAGGGGAAGGGATGAAACTTTGTCGTCTGAATATTCGTATTTCACCGCGACCTCAGCGCCATTGTCAAACAAAATATTGTTCGTGTCTTTGGTTATTTGCGAAACCATTATGCCGTTTTATGTGGTGAAAAGGGTTGTGGAGGAGGAGGGGAGAAGGAGAAGGAGGACAAGCATAAGAAGGGGTTGCTGTTGTTTGTTTACTCCGCGGCTTTGCTTTTGTTTATGCTGATGGGTTGCGATTTGGCAAATGACACCCGGTTAAAGTTTCCAAGCTGCCCCAACACAATGGCTACAAAGTCGCAGAAATATGATTACATTAAGTGCAATTGAAACAGAAAAATGTATAAGAGCTCTGTGTAATAAATTTGCAGAGAATTCCTCTTTATGTATTTATGTTTTTATTATTCTGGGAAACTGGTTCTCTTATTGATTGCTTTAAAAATTGCACAATTTATCCGTAAGCGATTTCTGCATTATCGGAACGAGATACAGAAATGGGAATATTCATAATATTTGTTCGATTATTAGGGAGGGTAATAATCGAACAACAGGCGGCTCCACATCGAAATTAGGAAAGCTCTTTGTTGGGAAATTGGTTTTGATGAGAAAGTTTTTGTGATAAAAGGGTATCTGTTATGTTCTGGTGAAAATAGCGTGAATCGTCAAACATTGAGCCTATATATGTTGTTTCGGTTATTGGTTGGTTTATATAGCCCTTTGTCACATATAAATATATGAATAAGATAATTGTTCAGATGCACGAAAATGTTTGACCAGTTGTATGTTGGACAACCATACGCCCCTCCACATATACACACCTAGCTCTTCCTGCTTATCTTCTTTCTGCTTTCTGACATTTTTAACTAACTTCTTGCTATTGATATAGTAATTTTAAATAACCAGTTTTAGAAAAATAAGATTTAAGCCATCCTAATCGAAAAAAATTTTAGATCTTGTTGATTCAATTGAGAGTTCGAAAACAATTAAATGTCCAGTCTGTCACAAGCATAAGTCTATTAAATATTCCAGTAATTACTTTAAAATATTTTATCACATAAGTTCTTTCGCTAGTTATTGTGAAATTTACTACTCCGATCAGTTCAATTTACTGTAAAAGGAAGAATGTATCATTTTAAATACAGTTTCAATTAACGTTTCAGCCGCACCAGTTTATCATTGATATCTCTGGAGCCAAAAGAACCTGATCAGAAAGATCAGCAGAATCGTTATATCGAACAAATATTATACAAGACAAAATTTTGTAATCATAATCTTTAGTACGAAATAACTCGGAACCAGCAGTTTATTTTCAAAACTATGTATGGACGGTTTCTAAGGAATTTAATTATCTTTATTTTAGTATGGTTTCGCTTAAATACGTCAAGCTGTAATGTCTACATAGGAGGCACAAGCGTTATAGCATCTACAACGCTGACCTACTTTGAATGTGGGGTTTTTCGTTTTTTGCAATTTCGCAAAATTGATTCAAGTATTTTCAAATCTACTTTGACCTTAAGTTGTAATCTGTAAAGAGATATAATGTGTGTAAATTTGAATAACCAAATTTTTTTGGTTCCACAGATATCAAGGATAAACGAGTGTGGCTATAACCATAATTAAGACTGTAAGTTCAGGATACATAGCGTAGATAAAAAGATCGTAATATCCGATTCTAAATTTTATTATTGTAT
Source organism: Clogmia albipunctata (assembly GCA_001014945.1). Taxonomy (NCBI): domain Eukaryota; kingdom Metazoa; phylum Arthropoda; class Insecta; order Diptera; family Psychodidae; genus Clogmia; species Clogmia albipunctata. The sequence goes on from JXOV01004521.1 coordinate 17,374, forward strand.
AAAACATTTTTGTACTTTTGAAGAAAAAAATAATAAAACAGACAAACTGAAAGAATTCTGAAAAAATCATTGTCATTCAATGAACATTAAAATTATTCCATTCTTCCTTTTTTCGGAATGAAATAGGTTTATTGTTATTAATTACAAAAAAACAATAAACTGAATATTGCGAAATAATTTTACAAAAAAATTGTCTCTTGATTATATATAATAAGTTTAAAAAGATGATATTGTTCTTTTCAATTTTAAATGTATTTCACATGAAATCATCTTTGAATGTCAAATCAATATCTACGAACAATTTTACCGACAGGTCATTGGAAAAAATTATAAAGCTTAAATTGTTTGCATTTTATCAAATGTTTCCCTATTCTCTTAAATTAAAGTAACAACTTAAAAATACACAGATTGTTAATTAAAATCAATTTAGTGGTAAATATTATAATTTATGCGTTTTCCATATTTATTTAATATAACTTTCAGTAAGTTACCCCTTTTATAATTAGAATCTGCACCAAAAAGTGAAAACAATTAAAGTTCATTTTTCTTCTTTTAAATCAACATTCTTTTCTTGAATAATTAAAATTAATAAGTGTCTTTATTGCATAATTTAAAAGTAAAAGTTGCTGGAAAGAATTTTCTCAACAATTCTAAATAATTTTCTTTTTTTTTGCTTTTTGGCGCTCGCTCCTCCAATCCCTTATTTTAATATTCTGTTTCATTTGGCCCCCGAACAACAACAACAAATACTCGAACCTTGGGCCGAAATTCGAAATATTAAATCTTGTTCATTATATTTCAGATTTTAATTGGAATAAAAATGGGAAAAGTTTACCCCAAAATGCGCCGGGTAAATTAATAAAGTAAAAAAGGCTCGGTGCGAGAGAGAGTTTTATCGCCCTTGGGAAATGCGCTTCCCAATTTTCCTCCATTTACAAAAGACACCAAATGGAGTAGGATTTCAATGGCCGTGGTGACCTATCGCCAAAAATTCGCAATGTGCTTTTCGCAGTCCGATCAACTTAATGGAGTTTATATTGATTTGCGAAACTTTTTCCCGCCCAACTTTTCGCGCAGCAACACAAAAAACGGAGAGAGAGACTTGTTTTGTGTTTTTGGGACACAAAATTATGTATCTGAATGATTCCAGGGCCAGATGTTACCGCCCTTGGCTCACAAAAATGTGCTCCATCTTCTGCTCCCAAAGACGAAGCCAAAACATAGCAAATCAATTGAAAAGTTTCCCCTAAACCAAACAGACTTTATTAAATTTCAACTAAAACGGCAAACTTCCAAGGGTTAATTTCACTATCAGATGTTTAACAGCATCATAAGCAATATAAAACTCAACTATATTAGAAGCTTATATTGAATCTCTTCTATTCAATTAAGTTTGGTTTCAACCTCAATCAAAACTTAAATAGTTTGGTTTAATAAACATTTCGAGAAAACTCAATCAATATCAAAAAGCAAATAGAAATAACTTCACTTTTTATGGCTTTCTAAAATGTTAAATTTATTTTTATAATTTTTATTAGTCAATGTATTCATATTAATTTTCGTTAGAAATTAACAAAGGAAAAGTAACTTATCCAATTAATTGGTTAAGCTTTTAATTCGAGTTATTAAAAATTGACATGTTTCGCAAATGTTTCAAGTGAAATCTTCTAATGTAAAGTTACCGTTATCGGTTGGAATTCAAACTAACTACTTGACCAAAATGCATTTGCCTATTTTATAATGACATGAAACATTTGTTTGCTTTTATTTATTGTATAATAAATTTACATTCAAAAGCAATATAAGGCTATTTCTATAATTTACTTACATTCCAGTTAAGCAGATTTATATCTGATATCTATGTAATGTGCCAAAAATCGAACAAAAATAGGCAAACTATATGCAGATTGCTGTTGAAAAGTAATATAACATAAGCATTAAAGTTTCAAAACAGGAAACTTAAATGAATTTGCAACATAATCACGGTCGTATGGCATAGCCGAGACCATTATTTTATGTGGCTTAATGGCAACAATGGCGAAAAAATTTTGACTTAGAGTCTATTTGGAGCTTATGACATTTTTCTTCACTAGTGAAATAAAATTACATAATTTTTACTGCGTGCCATAAAGTGAAACATTACGAAATTCAAATGGATATCGAAAAGCATATGTTTCGACACAGGAGTACAAAAATTTTGAGTTTTGATATAAGAACATACAAATAACCATAAATATACTTCAAACCCTTACCAAAATTTAGTATACACTTACGAGATGGAACGCCAGAATACGTTTCCGATTTTTCACAATATGAAAACTCAATGAACAGATTTAACTAATTGAATCAAAAGTTTCTGTGTGTGTGGGTTTATGTGAGTTAAAAGTGAAATCACAGTTTCGACTTATATTTATTGAAGTCAAGAACGAAACTTAAAATCAATGTACAAATCATCAGTATTATTCCGCGCAAAGTGGATATCATAAATGATGACAACAGCAAATAACGTCTTCGCGAGTTGGCGAAGGAAAACAAGTATTACATTACGTCTGGTAGAACAGCTGTCTTAGCAAATTCCAGTTGATTGAGCGATTAACCTAAACGTTACAAGTTACTTCTGGCAATGCTGTCGACACAATACATTTGCGTATATACAAGACAAATTTTATTTCTATAACGATTTTAATTTAGGAATAAGTTGTTAAATTTCAAGGAAAAGATAGACAAAAACACAATCAAATTCCAAATTATGAAAAATATAGTATTAATGATCTACTGCCTGCGTACAGACAGAGACTATGAAACGGGTTGTATTTGAAAAAGTTTTAGGGATTGTACATTTTGGATTCCATAAATTCACTCTATTTTTCTTCATTCATTTACATTCCAATATTTAATACCTTTTTTTTTATTAAACCCGACGCAAATGATTCAATTTGGGAATACTTATAAAAACAATCCCAAATAATATCTTTTATTAACAGCACTATTGTACTTACTTTGATTATCACTTGTTAAATGAAAGAGTTTAGTTAGAGATCAAACTCAGTGTTCTTTATTGGACCTTGCCTCGACGACAGTCAGCTTAAGTCTCTCCTTATCATAACGTCGTACACTCTACTTACTAATACTAAGCTAATCTATGGAATAACCTGGAAGAGGGGTGCGTCATTCACTACAATCTAAGGAATTCTACCATATAGTATATGCAATAGCTCTAACTAAATAGTATCTGTAAAATGTTCTTATTCATTCTTAAACTTAAAGTTCAATATCACATAAAAGAGATCAATGAAAAATTAAGAAAATTCCATTAGGTACATATGTTCCTCTTAGGTATAAATGGTATAAATGTCTAGTTTCCTGTCTAAGTAAAAGATCGCTTGTCTCCATGAAGATCGTTTATTTGATACTGTAGAAAACGAGATAGAAAATCTATCTTGACTACATTGTGGTTTCAGCCAAAAATACATTGCCTATTATTTTTCTTTTTTCAAATTAAAAATTGAATAATAGGGAACCTCTGAATTAAGCTGATTGCTCAAAAATGGCCATCATATTGTATGCAATGGGGAACAAAAATGTATACATATTATACACATATTGTATTTAAACCAATTCTTAGAATTGACTCCATTTTAATTAAAATTTTAGATTAAAATTTGACCAAATTGAAAATTTCAATTACATACATATTTATTTTAATCACCTAAAATCTTCAATTAAACAAAATTTCCAATCACTACATTATCAAATATTTAACCAATATTACATGGTAAATTTATTAAATTAAAACAAATTGATAAGCTCTCACCCCAGGAATGAGTTAATTTGGGGTAAAATCTCTCAACCGAAAATAACACACATTATCACTGACCCAGCAAAATGTGAATAAAAATCATATACCGCAGATTAATCAAATTGAATTTAATTTTGAGTTTTTAAAAAATATTTTTCCTTGGAATCATTGTAAATACAAAATTACAAATATTTTCCAAATAATAATACCTCATAAGTCAATAAAATTATACAACTTACAGCACTGACAACTATTCCAAACCATGAATTTTTAAAACTAAAGCATTTAAGTGATATTTTGTTTGGTTCCTCAATTCACGATCATTGTTAGCCGCCTCTGCGGTCAGGTGGTTTTATGGACTGAATGGAAGATTCTTCAACTTTTTCTTATTGATGGTGGTCATTCTGGTTACACTAAGGACGGTTAAATGTAACCGATTTAAATAAATAGTTATTTTCGTTTCAAGACGGTTTAAGTTTCGGTTTTCAAGAAGAAAGTCTATTTCCGCTAGGAGACAAAGTCGACGATGCGAATTAGCTTTTTTCGAGAAAACTGAATTAAACGTCGAGAAACGAATTCTATTTTTCCCAATTTTCATATGTAAAATAGCACAAAAACTAATTAAATATTTATATAGGATACTTAACTTTGAATGACTTCTGTCAATAATTCACAGAGACTGCCCTAAATGAAATGTTTTGTGGTGTGAAATTAATTTCTTGCAAATATAATTTTTTAATACTGATCATATTAAATGATATTTAGAATTTAAATTTGATATAATTTCAAGTTTATGTATGATGAGATTTCTTTTGAAAATTTAACTCTAAACGAAGGACTATCAGTGCAGGGAGAATTCACCCTCACAACTTGTTCCCATGTTTCCTGTAGTCCATAAAAAACAATGTTCATTCTAATTACCAGTATAACTAATATTGAACCTCTCTTTAAAGTGGCTTGACCTATACTGCCCTCGTGTGCGGTGCTGAATAGCGGGTCGTATAACACTTATATCCTATCCAATCCAAACGCTCCCCAAATTTTTTAAAGAAACCTTCATTAGGGTAGCAATAAGTAAGTTTGAGTCAGAATAACTGCTAGGGCGAATTACGTAGAGGAGCGTATAACTTTCCAACATACACCTAATGACACGTTTTCGTACGCTTGAACAATTATCTTCTTCATATATTTTATATGTGAATAAGGGCTATAATTCCCGAGCGGATGCTGTGCCCTCCAACAAATCACCAAAGCATTTAAGGAACTATGTTATATTTTCGATATATTTGTTAATTTATTTTAAAATGCAAAAAAATTTGAATCAAACACTTTCAAAAAGCAATATTAAACATTATTTTCGGGTTTACCTTTAAAGTACGCTATTGTTAAGAAATGTTATATTTTATACATTTAATTTCATAAATATCTATTACAGTTTCTTAAAAATAGATTCAATTTTTAAATTCATAACCAAAAAATAACCTCACCGTATGGAGCAACTCCTTAAGTTAAGTTTAACCTATACGTTAAATGCCAGTAAAGCCAGACTTCTAAGTTATAGAATAATTTGTATTAAAGAACATTATTTCTTATTTTCTTAAATCAAAGTATTCAATGCCTGGGCTAAATGCATGTAACCTTTTGCTTCTTACATCCAAATGCTGTAAACTCTTATTAAAATTGCATTTAACCAAGCTGTTTAAATAAGTATTATTCTACTGCTAACAAGAGTTTCTCTAGTCATATAGATAACAATAAAATCGGAATCCTTTGCCAAATAAATAACTAAATCTGGAGATGTTTAATTTGAGTAATGTCTTGTTTAGGACAATAAAACGCTCCAGCAGAGAGAGACTGGCTTATTGCAATTAAATTATCTGAACCACCACCCGATGTGGGATTAGTGGACCATTGCCGTACTCTTCAAAGAAGACTGTGCAGAGAAATTTGGCCAGGATCGTTTCCGCAATAATATTCGTAAAATTTAATTGCTGATTACGGAATCAAAACGGGGAAAGGAGGAACGAAGAAGAGTGAAGTAGAACGATTATAAACGACCGCTGTGCTTAGAGGATTTCATTGCGTCTTTGGCTGACTCCCGGCTGCTCCCTGGTGTCGATGGCTTCCGTTTTCTCTTCGCCACTTCATTTTTTTTCTCTTCCTTCCATTCATTCCGATTTTAGCCAGACGATGCAAAGAGGACGAAAAATCTGGGCTTCTGATGATTTCTCTAACTCAATTTTGTGATAAAATTTTATTTTCGTCTATTGTTTGGGTAATGGCCTGCAAAGAGCATGTAAAGGGGAACCGAGAACGACGACACACAATAATGCACAGTGGTCCGACAGAGATAATTGATGAACAAATTCAAGAAACTAACTTCACTTTTTAGAGCAAAAATTAAAAAGAAACTTTCAAAAATGCAAACAAGTCGAAAATCAATACATTATTGTGTTTGCAAATGACGAAGGTCTCTCCAAAAACACCTAAAACCATTAAAACTTATATATCTTAAATTAAAAGATATTATTTATAGCTGTAACTTTCTCAAAACCATCATTATTTCATAAACAGCGGATGGACTTTGACTAGTTGCAATTTATAATTGTCCTATTCTGTTACATGGAAGTGACTGGAAAATTTTAAAGTTCGAACTGTTTTGTTCAAGGAACGGAAACGGAAGTGAAATTTTACCCATAAATGCCTCAGCAGTCCTATAGGCACGCTCTCTCTGAGTTATACCATATAACTGAATAGACCAATTCAAACGGACTATGCAGTTTTTTCAACCTAGATAATTAGACCTCGGAACATATACTCATAAACTGAACAGCGCTAATACCCTAGGAAACCCTCTTTTAACCAAGACCTAAAGTGGCAGTGCAACGCCACCCTACCTACAACAAAAACAGCAGACCAATTCAAATATGATGTGTGTAAATTTTGTGGTGAAGGCGTCTGGTTAGGAAAATTTTATGTCCGTCAGCGGTGACAGTGCCTAAAGGCCCGCTTACTTTGAGACGCTGTAAAATCTAAAATTATTGCATTTTTTAATTTTTTTTTTTTTTTTTTGAATNACAATGAAATAAAACATTAAGATCGTAAACATCGCACATTTTCACATAAAAATGGGTGCAGGGAATAGTAAAAACACATATAAATGGGCTTAGTTATTATGTTCTCGTTTAGTGGTTCAATAAAAATCAGGATCTTTAAAGTTTAGTTTATTTTTTAATTTTTTTTTTTTTTTTTTTGAATTTGTACTTCTAAAAATTATTATCATTAATGGTAATTTTCTCAATTCAATAGAAAAAATAGGAATTGCAGGATTAATTTAATTTTTTAATTTAACTTTTATCTTCAGAATACCGTAATTGGTCTTTATTTGACTTTATTTTTACTAATAATGATAGACTTTTCAAAACCCCACACAGTCACTTGGGGAATTATCAAGCAAATACCATAAACTACTTTAACACCCTTTGATCCGCTGTGCGCCATGTCTCAGAATCGGTGGCGATGATTATGGTGTTGGGGAAGTGGGCCTGGTTCCGAAATCCAGAGATTGGATAGAAAATCAAATTTAATGGGAATTTATGAGAATTTCTGTTGTTTTCACGAGTCAATTTGTCGGAGCTGGTCCCCTTCGTTAGGTCGCGTGTGGATCTTTGTGGGCTTCAAACGAGCCTCCGCCATCCCTATCCTCTTTACAGCTCCTTTTGATTTCTGCTCCAAAATCCGAAATTTCCAAATCCATTGACGACGAATTCAAATGGATTTCGTATTTGCGTTCAAGCGATGTTGATTTATGCACAACGCCGGATTTATTTGGGATTTCTCATTGTGTTCCACAGCAGCCAAACAAGCAGTCATTGCCCCAAGTCACGAACATAAAGCGTCTCAGTTCTTGCCTAATGGATTTGAACCGAATCTCTGGAAAGGTGATGCCATTTATAAAAATTACTCAATCGTTCAATTGAGTCCCATTTGCTTTTGTTTCCTTGGCAAATGCCCAATGATTGATTAGGTGTTTTGCCCAGAGCCACAAACGAGGATTTTGGACGTTGGGGCGGAAAAGTTTCGTTCGCCAAAACAATTTTCAACACGAGAATTTGTGCAGCGTAAAAATCCAGCTGTTCTCCTCTTCTCGGCACTCTTGACACAGATTAACCCAGTTCGCATTTCGGAATGCAATTAAATAGTTATCGAATCTTCGGGCAAATAATCTACCTACCCGCTTAGCCTCTTCTTGGCTTGGAATTCGAAACTGAAAATAGCAACGGTGCGGTGCTGCAGTATTTGGCAGTGGGTCGATGGGAGGGAATGCGAGATTAATTATTGATTTATTATTTTGGCTATAAAATAAAACCCTACTTACATCTTACATATAACATTTTATACAGTAAACCAAAGAAATCCTCTATTTTAGCTTATTTTCATACCAACTATCGTTCTATAACGAACAATGTTAGAATATGCTTCAAATTGTTGTCATATTTAAAACAGTACTTTTTTGTTGAAATTATATCATGCAACTCATCCTTACATTCAACATGATTTCTTCTATTTTCAGATTTTCCACGACATGTGAAATAATTGGTAAGTACAATTGCAAATAAAATTTTTATTACCCTACACCTAAAGACATATTATAGTCTGTGGTAAAAAACACGACCTATATCACAATGTTTTAACCCTTAAATGTTCATACGGACCAAAAATTATTAATATAAAGTTAATCTAATGGTGAATTCCAGGAAAAAATCAAAAATAATTAATTTTCTCAGATGCACTTTTAAAAAAATAACAGAACATATAAAATTGAAATCGACAACTTACAAAATTACTTCATATTTTCAATTTTATTTTTTACCGATATTTAAAAAAATATTTATTTATAAACAATATTTATAATTTTCACAGCTTCTCAAAGTTAGTGATCAGGACATAGAATGTCCTCAATCAGACGTCTTCACTATAATGTACACATAAATGTACACCTAGCAAACATTTAACAAATTATCTCAACAATTTACAACAAAAATTATGGATTTTGATGCCAAATGTTAAATAGAGATATAATATTATAAATTATTTACTTTTATACATATGCACTTTCAAATAAAACCTGCAATAAACCTAATTTTAATTTGTTCAGGGTTTATTTTCTAGTGAAGGCGTCTGGTTGGATTTTTTTTCTTTTGTGGGACCTGATCGTGTCCAAAGGCACGCTTATTTAAGAAGCTGTAAAATGGTTTGTTTCTTCGGATTCGTAATTTAGAAAATTATCTTCATCTACTCGTATTGAAATATTCTCAATTCAATAGTAAATTTTGGCTAAATAATAAAAAACTTACACTTATTTTACCAAATAAATAAATACAATAAATACAAACAGTGTCCTAAATATTCTTATCAATTAAATTTTAATTAGAAAATTAAAATTTTCAAAAATCAGTATAAAATATACAAGTTTTGTAATTAATTCTATAAAAATAGTTGTAAATCCCCTAGCGTGAAAAAGTTTCCCTATTTGTGTATATCAATAACATTGCGAAATAATATTCTTAGCGAATACTAAATAAGTAATGGTGCAAATAAAAAAATAAAATGGGTGGATGGACTGGATCCGTTTACAACTGGTCTAGGTGCTATTAATTGACTAAAAATATAATGAAAACAAACAATCACGTAAAGTCCATCACCCGATGGTTGAGGTTGAGACTATCCCTAATTCCGTAATGGAATGTCGTGAGAAAAGTTCATTTTTTAATAGAATAGACAAAACCTACATTTTCATTAAAACAACATAATCCCAAGGCTGTAGCAAAACTGAAATATCATTTTTAAAGCATAAAAACACTATTATAAAATAATATAATCGACTAAATTAACCTGCTTTTAATTTACCTATATCAATAATCGTGATAATATTTTTCTCATTTCATTTAATGTTAATCGTAAAAATAACAATATCCGTCGATTTAATTCGATTACGGGGTAATTAAACTTAATGGGAAATATATCCTCTGCCAGAGACTCTGTCTGGTGGAAAAAATGAGATAGAAATCAATGCCATGATTTCAATAATAGAGGAAGAGGAAGAGAGAGAGGGATTGGGAGTCCGGAAGAGGAATTTAATATAGTGGAGCTGGGGTTAAGCGAGTGCTACCTGTGCACGTTTATTTAAATAACCACTTTTCATGCATGTTAATATGAATTTATGTGAGTGGTTTGGATATAAATTTGTGTGAGTTTCCCTCTGTGTGTGTGGCTGGATGTTGTTTATCCAGAACGGAATGCTTTGGAGCATTTCGAATAGAATTTATTCCCTTGTTATTGCCGAGTATTCCACGGCTCCACCGAGGAAGAGCTGGTTCCTTTCCACCTCGATCCCCCGTCGTCCTCATTCCAAACTGAGCCAAAAAATTGTAATAGCATTTCATTAAATCAGACTTTAAATAAACATGCTGAAATTGGATTATATACCTGAATGAGGGCTGCCGAGTTGAGCTCACAAAAGGAAATACACTTTGCCGAAACAAATTAGCTGCGCAAAATGATTGCAATATTACAATTACGGTGCACGTTGGGCAGTTAGGGATTATAATCCGGAAATAGCAATACGGTTTTGAGGAGTAGCGTACATTAAATATTACTTTGAATTATTTAATAAGTTAATAATATTATAATTATAAAATTAAAATGTTAATTTAAAAAAAAATTATTGGGATAATAGTCTCTTTAATGTAATTAATAATTCCCATCAATCCCCAAGCCGTATTTTACGCCCTCTTAAACAACAAGTTAATAAAATACCTACAATTAAGATTCAAAGGAATTGTAAAACTGTTATGTGTTTTATCGCCACTCTTTAAATTAATTTTTCAATATTTAAAGATTTTATAGCGAACTAGACCCAATCAGAACTCTCCACAGTTAAAATTACTTTTACCAGACGCCTCCAGTACAAAATCTACAATTACAGTACAATCTGGTTAACATGATATTCAAAGGAAGTGGAAAATTAAGTCATGAATACCGGACGCCATATTAAGCATATAAAACAAAATATACAAATAAAATTTCATGGCATTTTAAAATAAATTTCTGTGAGATTCAAAATCAATCATGGAAAGACAATCACCCTCTTACATTTAAGACAAACTTACACTTTAAAGTATTAATTACCAAGTCTTTTTCAAAAAATTTTTTCAAATGGTTCAATAACATAAATATACACAAAAAAAAGATCCCAAATATTATTTAAAATTGTACACGTATGGAGAATACCTATAAAATCCTATATTACCTTGAAGTATTTCCGTATTGAAAAGAAGCATGTTTTAACGCAAAATGTTTCTGTAACAGTTTACTTTACAGCATGCGTGCGGTAATAATTCAAAATTTCCGCGCTTTTAAGCCACGAATTTAATGAAATTATATATTGTTGTCATATCAAAATTTATTATTTAATTTGAAAATTTCGTTGTTAGTTGTTGCACAATTTGAAAAAAACCTTTGCGAACGTTTTTATTAGTTATTATCGATTAACTGATATTTTGTTCAAAATTACACAAAATAGCGTTCTATACACATGTGGGATCAATTATTACAGCACTTGTATGGAAATATACTATTTTCGATCTTCTTACATTAAAGTTTAACATTTCGAAGTAAACGTTTATGAAACAAACTGTAAGGCTGTTTCTGACCTCAAAATCCTATAATGATGTTATAAATTTGTCATAACTTTTCAAAACACAATATATAATGGTTTTCATTAATGACATTTCATAGTTTTTCCTGTGCCCAGATTGCAAACAGATTTTAATCAAATTCAATAAATCTTGCGATTATTATTTTTATATTATTATACCGGATTGACAAAGCGTTTACAGAGATAAATTAAGATTGTTCAACCATTCCACAGCCTCAGGGGCACAAGAACGAAGAGCCTACAATCCGTCGGGAAATCTACTTCATTTGCACTGGTTTGCGATGTGCAACATTGTCTGTTCAGGGTGACCACAGCTACAAGGAGGGTCATTGCCAAACCCCATTTGTGCATTAGGTAATTGCATCTCCCCTGCCCTGTCCTAAGCCTATTGATCCATCCTAGATTGTAGCCAGAGGTCACCGCCGTCGTCTTCATTCTGCATGCCATAAAATTGATTTTCTTGGTGTAGCACAAACTGCTAATCATCTTTAAATTTCTAGAAAAATTTGTTGGCAGAAACCACTCGTCTTATTCCAGGATGGACGATGTTGGATAATACAGGAAGCCTGCATCGGTTGGTCGGACAGATCTTTCGAAAAACGAAGCTCATTATTTATTTTTAAACTTTATATTTCGGAACAAATTCTGGCAATAATAAATGACAAATTTTGTTGCCTTCATTCAGCTCTTCGGTTTCTCTTTAATTTTTTAGTTGAATTTCCAACACTGACCAATGTGCAACTTGCAGTAGCAGTAAACCACTTGTCGATGACTATAATTTCAAGAGGCTTCATTTCATCTCTCCTTTCAGCAGAAACGCGCAGAGTATTGGGGTTTTGAATCAACAGAGAAGCGGGGCTTTGGATTGTGATTTATTTGTAATTAAATTTTGCGCGACTGATATTTTAACAAATCCTCGAGATAATTACAATTTCCCGAATTTAATTGCATCTAAATAAAACCGGTTTCCGAAATATTTCCCAAATTAAATTTCTGCTGCCAAATTGAAGATAAACTTTTCCGCACCCCTTTTCCCACTCAACTTATTTGTTAATTGCGCAATAAATCGTATTAATGTTTCTCATTTTTTTCCTGGTCCAGGCAAATTACTCTAAATACTAATGCTGCAAAAAACTCGGAGCAGCACCCAAAAGCCATAAAAAGTTGGCCAAGGTAATAGCTCTGTAAATTATTCCCATTCAAAAAGGGTTAATTGAACAAATCTAACAAAGTCTGACAAAACTCTGTCCGCCTGTCATTCCATGTCCTCTTCAGTCTTCACATCTCTCCCCATTGAAAACTCTCTTCATAAGCAGACCTATTTCTAAGCAATCAGGATGTGGAATTAATCCTATTTTTTAAGGCAGAATGAGTGGTTATAATCTTTTTTATGCTTTTGTGTCGCATAAAATTGAAATTATGACACTAAAATTTGTTCTATCAATGACGTTTTTATAGCACAAGTGCTTTAAAGAATTCTTTAAAGTACGTGTGCTTTTTCTTTATTATTGATGTCTAATTTCCGTGTAAGAATTACACAAAAAAGCGTTCAATACACATGTGAAATCGATTATTACAGCACTCATTTACCTGTTTTAAACTCCTTTTGTGCAATTCCGTATCGGAAAGCCTTGTTTTTGTAACGGTTTCACGCAATTTATTGAAATTACAGATTGTTGGCAATGAGCTCATCACTCATTTGAATTAAACAATGATTAACGAAATACAGACAAAGTTTGCTTTGGAAGTGCCCTTTGTGCCCCTGTTGGGGTAAAAGGAAGGAAAAAAAAACATATTATTGTCATAACCAAATCTCTACACATTATTATTGAAAGATTTTCAGTTTAGAATTTCGTTAAGAGGTATTCCCATCTCACTCTAATACAGTGTCTTATTGGTCATCAATTTAATGACATTACATATTGTTGTATTCGTTGTGAGTTGTTGTTGCACAATTTAAGAAAAATGTGAACGGTTATTATTTTTAATTATCGATTAATTGGTATTTTTTTCAGAATTACACAAAATAGCGTTCAGTACACATAAGAAATCTGTTATTACAGCACTCATTTACGTTTACTCACTGCGCTCGTCAAAATACATGGTAAAAAATGTATATGAACGTCAATTTTGTTGTGTATGGTTTAACTGGATTTGTAAATGATTTCACAACAAAACAGATTATTTAAATCTAAATAAAACGTTCTAAAAGAGATGCACATATCGGATTTCTCTTTTAAACAGAACATCACGGATTGTTTCAATTTAAATCAAACGTTTTGTTATTTATAAAATGACAAATCCCGTTAGATCCGGTTTGCCTCTCGGGATGATAATGGTGTCAATCTCCACTTCAAATCAAACTATAAGATCTTGAACATTTTTTTAAAATTTGTAACATATAGCTTTCTCCATATTCCAATGGTATTACAAAAGCAAAGAAACCAATGTAAGGAAGACAACAAATTTTCAAATTGGATTTTAGGAAAACGAATGTTTTTTTTTAATTTTGAGATAATATATTTAAAAATGCATAAAATTTTGCATAAAACCCGGCCGATAAGCATCATTAAACACTCGCATCTTTAAGGCACTCGCTACGCTCGTGGCTTAAAACAACCCTTGTGATTAATAATACCTTTTCTTCTCGACCTCTTTGTATAAATAACTATTAAATAACTAAGTATTTCTTATAATAATTCGAGTTTATTTTAAGAAATATCATAAAATACTGTATTTTTTCTTTCGATTATTCAAATCAAAACCTATTTATTTATTTTCTTCAAAAGATAAATTACCAAATATTGTTGGTATAGAATTCTAAAGCATACGTAATGGAGTAGAAAATTCAAACTAAATGTAAAAGTCTAAGAAATAAAATAAAAATGAATTCCGCACCCTACCACCTACACATTTCTATTTCTGAGTATCTCTTTGCCGGCTGAATTAATTATTCTAAAATATGTACATCGGTATTTAATGGTCATATTTTCATACAACAGGAGTGACTAAGGAGGAGAAGGAGAGACGAGTGGTTTTGGATTGGGCTGCGTATTAATTATCCGCTTTTAAATCCCTCTGGAGGGTTCCGTCGCAACCCTAAACACATGAGGGCAGCTCTCTGATAAATTGATCCGAGTCCCAGTCGCTCTGTCTCTCAATCCGTCCCATCCAGCGACTCGTATCAAGATACAAAGTTCCAATTCAGATGAATGGAGAATTACCTTTATCCATTTTGAACACGACGAGGTAGAGATAATATCTCGTGAAATATAATATTATATGATAACAAATTCACTCCACTCCTCCACGCCAACATCAATAACACCACGACGGCAAATCCTCTCCAGTAAATCTCTCCATTTGACAAACATTGTGAATGAACAGATATGGTTTTAATGGGACACTGTAAATACTCCACGGATTCATCATCCCCTTTATTGACATAAAACACGCAATGATATAACTCTAATTTCTTAATTTAGATTTGTCGTTGGTTAAAATAATTTTCGTAAATTACAGAACAAATATTACAGTCGGTTAGATAAATAAAGATGACTCAATTGACAAGTCCTAATGGAATCGAATGAGCCACAGTTCGCCTACGAGTAACATTAATTTATACAACAATCTGCTAAATTAATCTCTCCATAATTCACGTTACTATAACACATATTGTACTTACGTCAATCTAAAACTTTTCAACAAATAGAGTTTTAAAACTTAAACAATTATTGGTTGCTTTACTCGTATCAGCTGATATTTAAAGAAAACACAAAAGATTGTAAAGAAATGGTTTATCATTTCCATTTATTAATAAATTGTCATAATACACGATCTTTAAAGAAATATTCACGCCTAATTCTAATCCAATCACCAAGAGATTTAATCGTTAAAATTTAGAAGAATTCCAGTTTTATGAATTTTATAGTCTTGTTAATATTACATCAATATTACATCAATATTACATCAATATTACATACAGGGGCCGGGTGGCGCAGTGGTTAAAGCTTTGCACAGAATTCAACTCGAGAGGGCCGCGGTTCGAGCCCTGATCAGACCGTAATTTTTTTCATCTGTGATTAATATTTGTTTAAAATAAATTTTACAAAAATAATNAAATATTTTAGAATTCAGATAAAGTGAAATTGACAGGGGCCGGGTGGCGCAGTGGTTAAAGCTTTGC
>JXOV01004522.1:0-13454 GCA_001014945.1 Clogmia albipunctata
GCGTTGTGGGCTGATTTTTCAAATGCCGCGCGTATCTCCGATCAGTTACAGCAACAGCAGCTGTGCGACGCCGTTTTGAGACTCCCTCAACCCAACAGAGACACTCTCTCCTTCCTCATTCAACACTTTCAACGGATCGCAAATTGTCCCCAAGTTCAAATGCCTTTAAATAACATCGCCAAAGTGTTTGCGCCGACCATTGTCGGATACTCGAAGCAGATCCTCCAGGAGCACGCCATGTACGCGGAAACTTTGGTCCAGGTGGCCGTGATGGACGGACTATTGAAGATTGACGCGGATTTTTGGAGGCAATTCGCCAATATTGAACAAGGAGCGTGTTTAGTACACCTTCCCGACACACCCTCTAGCCAGGTGACTCAAAGTGACAGAAAGTTCTACGGAACTCCACCCCATTCGACAAATCCATTAACAAATTAGTTTGGTTAAAAATTATGAGAGCCAAATACCAAATATCTATTTATTTCTTAAACGTATATCAGTTAAAGTAAATTATGAGACTTTTTTTACTGCAATTTTCGTTGGCAGTAACTGATTTTAAAGAAGTGTAGTATCTGAAAAAAGAGAAAGAAATGGCAAACAAATGGGCATTTAGAGATTGAGCCCTGAATAAGAATTTTGTGTATTTGAGAACATTAAAGGATGAAATGTAGTATATTAGTTATTAATACATATAGATCGGTATGATAACACATTAAAAAATTATAATATCACCTATCGTTTGTTGTTTTTACAAAATTTTATACATTTTTCAATAAATTAACACCAAAATCTGAAAATATCTTTTTTTATTGAATTCAAATTTAATTTTAGTTCTCTATTACGTATTGATCATGGTTCTTTTCTTAATTTCACAGGGTTATAGAGATTTTTGTGATATTACTATTACAAAATTGTAAGTAATCTAATAAGGTATTGAATATTGTCTCTCTTCCCAAGAATTCAAGTATGTTTATATATATTTCATCTCTGATTGGAATAAAGATTTTATAAAATCAGCGGAAATAAACCAGTTTTGTCATTTCTGTTATACTAGAATCAATTAGCCATCTCCGTACAGGATCAGAATTCCTAACACATTCATTCGTTGAATTTAAAATTAAACCTGTTAGATAGTTATCCACGTCTCAACACGGCTGGTTTCTCAGCGAATTTGACTGAATAAAAATTGTTCACGGAGATCATATTTTAGTCAAGTTTTTCATTTGAAAGATAAATTATTCACATGCTTAAAAATATTTAAAATCAGTGTTTGACTTTTTTCGTTTTTTTATCACAAATCGACGTCTTTATCACTTAATAAAAATTAAAAATTTAATATATTTTGAAGAGAATTACCAAAGCAGGGCATTGGGTGTAAAATCCATTTTTTTATTTACGATAAAAAAAAGTCTTCATATAAATTTTTAACAATAAAATTTCATTTTACAATTAACATTTGAAAGAACATTTTACTTTCATCGTGTTTGTAATATTAATTGTTTATTTTCATGGACCAAAAATTCTCTCCGAATCCAACCTAATTATGCACTTTATTAGAAACACAAAGTATTTCGATAAAAATAAGAGTGAGTGGTGCATTCTTAAAACGCAATAAATCTTAATAATATAAATACATTCATATGATATTAAAATTTTCCACCTTTTTTTTAAATTTAAGGATTTTAAATTGTTTTAATTGATTTTTCTTTTAATTTTGCAATTATGTGACGAAAAAGAATATTCCGTTTTCTTTTTTTTTTTAAATATTTGTCATATTTAAGAATTTTTTATATTAAAATAGATAAACCTCCATATACAATTTATTTAATATATCCAATAATAAAAATTTATTAGATATTTAGTAACCATTGTTACGACAAAATTTTATTCTTTTTTACCGCTGTTCGTTTGAGTTCGGATTCGTGTTCGGGAAACGTCAAAAACTACTTTGATTTTTTGTGTGTGGAATAATTTTTATGAAATGCAATCAAAATAGTGGACAAACCCGTGTCATTTTGCATCTAATAAGGAGTTCTATTTGGAAACAACATGGAGAATAGTGGATGGAAGTGATTGTGTCGTGGAAATTGGAAAAAATTTGATCAAACGCCAACTTAAATTTGCATTTTTGTTTACAAAATTTGATTTCGTTTTTATACCCTTAATTTGGGGTTAATCGGGTCAAATTTGGTGTTATTAAGTTTTGTTTCTAATAAAGACCGTGGTTTTGTGTAAAAATTCAGTGTTAATTTGAAAACAGATGGAAAAATAGCGGAAATGTAATGTATACCAATGGTCGCCATTTTCCCAAAGACGAACGCAATTTGTCATAAATTCTTTGTATAAATAAACCAGCTGTGGATTTTAAGTAGGATATTTATTGAATCAGACAGTATGTAAACGACTTAAGAGACTGCCTGATGAGCCTTAAAGCCAGGAAAATGGATGGCGAACAGGGAGGTTTGCCATCAAACCAGAAAATGGCCAAATTAATGGAAGTCGATTCTTCTGCGAATAAAACGACTGATACAGCCTCTGGTTCTGCCTCATCATCAGTATCTGGGTCAGAAATTAAGCCCGAACCTGACCCAGATGAGAACTGCGTTAAATTGGAGCACCAGAAGCGGTCTGGTGTCAATTTTAAGCTCGAAACAATTTTGCCAGAAAATGGAATTGAGCTTTTGGGATCTGTTGTAGTTTCTGGAATATCGGATAGTGGTCCGCAGCAACCTGTCCGTTCTAGTGCCCGTGTAATACAAAAGATGCGTATGGACAGTTCCACAGTCCGTCCAGCTACTCCTCCGTTAAAAGATGACAAAAAGACGGGCATGGAAAAAGTTGATTCATCAAATTTACCTAAAACCCCGACAAATTCTAAAATGGCTAATAAAGTTTTATGGAACAACGCGGAAAGGGCGCTCTTCTTCGAAGCTTTGAATGAATATGGAAAGGACTTTGAAGCCATAACGCAGCACATAAATCAGAAAATGAAAAAGAAGATTGGATCTGAAACCAAAGTCAAGACAAGGGACCAAATCAGACAGCTTTACATTCAAACCTTTCACAAAGTCTCGAAATATCTAAAGTTTTCTGAAGGCAAGTCATCGATTTCTTTATTTTATTTCAGATTTATTTAATTTTCTTATTTATAGACGTAAAAAGAGTTGCTCAAGAACTATATGCACTGATCAACTATGGTGAAATGCGTCGCAAATTACTCTTTGTTCACGAGAAGGTCTGCATGAAACTGAAGGAGCTTATCTACAAGGGATCGGTCACTGTTCGAGAAAAAGGCAAAACTATAAGAATTAAGACTCCATCTTGTCGAGCTTTAAGAAAACTCAATCAACTTGAAGGTAAATGAACGAAACTGATATTTGTTATTGACTTATTGATGATATTGTTTAATTTTAATAAATAAATTTTGATTGATATTTTAAGATAAAAAAAATAAAAACAACTAATAAATAATTATTTAAACAACTTGTGAGGAAAAATAGATCATAATTAAATGCGAGTGAATTGAGTTTTTTTTTTTTAAATTACGAGTGTTGAATTATGTACTTTTTCAACCATTTTTACGAAATTCTATACAATCTGCTTGTTTATTTGCAATTTTCATTTAGGAATTTAATAGTTCAATATATTACAGCTTTCTTAATTTCGGAGTCAAATTTATTTTGCTTTCAAGCTATTTAGGTTTAAAATTAAAATTTGTATTAATTGACTATTAGTACGAAGTCAATTTGTGATTGTTTGTACGTATTGAATAACGTATTATTAAACTGTGTTCAATTACGAACGACTTTCTAGAGTAAGCATTGGATACTAAAATTTAATTATTTTTTAATACAATTGTATAGATTAGAACAATTTAATTAGAATCGATTTTGCAATTTCCACAAATAAAATTTCAGTAAAATTTTTTAAAATTATAATTGTTGAAAAAATATACGAAAAAAAATTTATTTATAATTTTAAAATTAATGTTATTTTGTATTAAAAAATAATAAATATTTGTCTTCCTTTTCTTTAGAATGGCAAGAGGAAATAACACTACCTCAACGGGTTGAAGTGACTCTTGTGCCTGCTACAATGGAGGCTTGGGGTCGGGTTCATAGTCTGGCGCAGAATCCTCGAGTTAAGACTGTATTTCCCCTTCAAAAACGGGTTTCTGGACTAATCAAATTTCTTCAGAATAAATGGAGATCCCAAGAACTTAGACTGGTGAGTGAATGAGGAATATGATTATAGCTTTTAATTTAGTAATTAGAGGAGATTTTATGTTATGAAATTTGATAATTTTTGTATTGTAAGTAATATAATTTAAAGAATTAGAGAAATTTAAAAACATAATTTTATATATAATTTGTCTTCAGAATTCTTATATTTTTAATTGTTTTTAAATTTGTCCGTGGTATTTTTTTTTTTTTCAATAATATTGGACTTTTTCTTGTCCCGTTTATTTTTATTGAAATGCTCGGTATTTTTCAATATCAAAAAGAAAACTCTATTAAAGTAAACGTAATCCATAGAATTGAAGAGAGAATTGGTTTGTTTTATAATACATATATTCATAATTCTTTCACAATTGCACCTTTGTAATATGACCAATAATTTCATCATGTTCAGCCTATTTCAATCCATTTCTGAACGTAGGCCTCCCCTATGCGTCGCCACTCGTCACTGTCTGCAGCTTTTCTAGNTGGACTTTTTCTTGTCCCGTTTATTTTTATTGAAATGCTCGGTATTTTTCAATATCAAAAAGAAAACTCTATTAAAGTAAACGTAATCCATAGAATTGAAGAGAGAATTGGTTTGTTTTATAATACATATATTCATAATTCTTTCACAATTGCACCTTTGTAATATGACCAATAATTTCATCATGTTCAGCCTATTTCAATCCATTTCTGAACGTAGGCCTCCCCTATGCGTCGCCACTCGTCTCTGTCTTCAGCTTTTCTAGTCCATAATGGGCCTGCCTCCTTTTTAATGTCGTCGCTCCATCTTGTTTTCGGGCGTCCAATAATTTACAACAATAAAACCAGGACCAAAGGTCTTAAGGACTTTTGCCCTTTTGTTCTGTAAATAAATAAATTATAATCAGTTTATTTTATTCTCTTTTATTACAGTGTGAAAAGACCATGTCAATGCAAAATGCTCCTCAGCCAAACACTAAGAGTGCAAAATCCAGCTCTGTACACAGCAACAAGCTAATAGACCCTTCTCTGTTGCCTCAGTTGCAGAGTCAGGAGCCGTTGATTTGCTTGGCGCCTCCGCCAAAAACTATAATCCACAGACCAATGGTGAACTTGACGGACTTTTCGAACAGTTACAGTATTTGTTTAAACTCGTATGAGGAGAGGATTGGGGCTAAGATCAGGGGAGAGACTTTGAATGCGGAAAAGTTGCAAAATTTGAGGGAGAAAATCACGGCAAATAAGAGGCAGAGGCATGATAGTGGGAGTGATAAGAAGGGAACTATAGAAAAGAGGGCAAAAGGAGATGGTGCTAATGTAAGTGATGGTGAGGTGAAAGTGGAGCCAGCAATCAAAGAAGAGGAATCTATTGGAGTTCGATCCGACATTCTAATGCTGGATTTCACTGCGATAACCGAAAACGATGAAGTTGTTGTGGAGAAATTTGAAGTCTTTTCCGATAATTCTGAAGACAAGAAAATGGCACAGCCCAAATCAGACACGGAAAATGCCGAAGTGCCGGAAGCTCAAACCAAAACTAGTGTAAAGAAAAAGGACTGCCAGAAAAGTGGATCAAATAAAGGAAGCTTTAAACCGCTGATCAATGAGGATTTAATCAAAAAGATCAAAGAGGGTTGGACTATAAATAATTGTGGAGATTTAACCTTTGGGGATCTGTATGTGATGTTTGGACAAGAATTTAAGATTAACTTAGAGTATCGCTGGACCGAATCCGGCGACAATCCAGAGCCCTCAAGTGCAACAAATGGAACAAAGGAAACCACAAAGCCCGTGGACGATAACAAACACTTGGACAACCTCATTGGACGGAGACTGAATCAACTGCTGATGATCGCAAGCATGGAGAAGACCAAAAGGAAGCATCATTGCAGCTGTGGTCATATCTGTGATAAGGGGATCAGAATTCGGGTGAGTTCTTTTTTTACTATTTAGAAGGGAAGGTTTGATTAGTTTTAGGAAATTTAATTTAACATCAACCATTTTTCAGTTTGAATAACTTGTTCTGAAATATTAATTTAAATAAACTGTTTTTTTTTGCATTTTTAGTTACATTAAATATTTGTTGGTGAAAGACGCTTTTGTAGCACTAGTGCTTTAAATAAAACACAAGTCGTGGAACGTCTTTAGTTAATTTTAAATTAAATTTTCTGAAGGTATTCCCCGTTTCGGGGGACAGGCAGTCTNATTTTTTGCATTTTTGGTTACATTAAATATTTGTTGGTCAAAGACGCTTTTGTAGCACTAGTGCTTTAAATAAAACACAAGTCGTGGAACGTCTTTAGTTAATTTTAAATTAAATTTTCTGAAGGTATTCCCCGTTTCGGGGGACAGGCAGTCTTTTCTTTATTCGTAATAAGTTACAGTCCACCGTCTTGACTGATCACGGTTTTTGCTTGGACTTGGTTTTGTTAACGAATCCAGGAACTCCTTCAGATTGCGATTAAATATCAGCCTTATATTATAAACATTGATCTGAAGAGGTCTCACGTTGCGCTTGTTGTCAATCAAGGGGTCGCTCTTTGATTTTCCTTTGTAATCGTCTAAAATTTTTTCTTCATACCTCAATCGTTTTGATGTTCTGCATTTTAAGATTAATTGTTTATTTCATTCTTTTTTTTAGGACAATGAGAATAAAATGCCGTTTATGAACGACAATAATTTGTTTAAACATCCTGCATTGCCAGCTCGGAGCAGCCCAGTGAATTCATACAGTTTTATGAATGTAAGCCATTTTTTTCTTTAACTGCAATAGTTTTTAATGGTAAATTTATCCTAAATTCGCAGGGACCACGTCCACAGAATATGTTACGGAGACTGAAAGTGCGTCAAAATCGTTTGATTTTTTCATCAAAGCAAGTGGTTCATCGGATTTTGCCGCTTCATCCTAATGATAAGTTGGCTTATTTACCGGCGATGGACGACGACGGGGATGGAGACGTTGAGGAGGACGCCGAAGAGGGAAATTCTTCTAAAAGTTCTGCATTAACCAGCAAAACTTTAACATTAAAAACCTCATCAATGCCAAGGATCAATAATATGCTTAAATCTCAGCTAAAACCCAGTATTACTAAAGAGGTGGATAATAAAAAAAGCGTCAAGAACTCCACAGAGGAACCCAATTTAGAAGAGGATGATTTGGCAAATAATCCAGGAATTCAAAGTCTAATGGATATATCATTGCCATCGTTGAAATTCGGAGAGGATTCGAGATTGTTGGACTCTGGAGAGGGAAAACAGCTCTGGTTGGAGGAGAATATCAATGATTATTCGTTTAGTAGCCTTTTGGGGCATCTAGACTCTCATTTTAATGAAGAAAATCGTCCCAAAACTTCTGAAATCGATTTTAATAAAAACAACAATGCCAATCGACAGAATGATCTCCTCTTCAGCGATCGCTGTTCCGTGATCAGTGAATCCAGTGTGGACTATGTGAATAAATTTGCAGAATTGGCTGAAAGCTTGACAGCAACAACTCAAGAAAATTGAGAAAAGTGCTTCTTTTTGCCTTGACAATTACTCTACACTAACACGTATTGAGAGATTGCTGGTTTCAACTTTAGGGATGCTGCATGCCTTGTAGAAGCGGAGGAGTTTTTATATTTAACTAATGGAGGTATTTCTAAGTATTTAGAGAGATGCCGTTTTTATAATATTAATTTGTCCATTTTAAATTGTTTTATTTCAAAAGAAAATTGTATTACATAAATTATGTATTTTATTCTTTAATATATCCTTTCTATGGCAATCTCTAAACATCTTCACAAGTATCCCCCCATTATAATTGGATTGTTAAAGTAGGTTTAGTGCTTCCCAAAAAATATAACCTTAAAATTGTGTGTAACTTCATTTTTTATTCAAAAACTATGTTTGTCCTTTTATTTATTTATTATTCATAGTTTACGGTTATTATACATATATTTCTGTTATACAAAACACATAAGCAACACCTGTACCGTTGTTATTTATTCAAGTGAAACAATTAGATTAAAAAAGAGACGATTTTCAAGAAATAAAAAAAACATTTAAAAAGTGTTAAGGTTACTTTTTCTTAATTGTGGAATAAGGAGGGGTTCCGTAGAATTTCCGGGCACTTTTGGTAACCCGGCTGGCTGAGGGTGTGGTCTGGAAGCCATACTTAACCCGCTCATCGTCTGTGGACGACTGAATCGGGGCGCCTCGTTCAATATTGGCGAATTGCCTCCAAAAATCCGCGTTGATCTTCAACAATCCGTCCATCACGGCCACCTGAACCACAGTTTCCGCGTACATGGCGTGCTCCTGGAGGATCTGCTTCGAGTATCCGACAATGGTCGGCGCAAACACTTTGGCGATGTTATTTAAAGGCATTTGAACTTGGGGACAATTTGCGATCCGTTGAAAGTGTTGAATGAGGAAGGAGAGAGTGTCTCTGTTGGGTTGAGGAAGTCTCAAAACGGCGTCGCACAGCTGCTGTTGCTGTAACTGAGCGGAGATACTTTGCGCGGCATTTGAAAAATCAGCCCACAACGCGGTTGGAATCAGGGTTTCTTGCAGAGATCTCAAAAAGTCTTTAATGCACCCGGAGAGAACGTGAATATCGAGGTTGTTCAGCTGGGGGATGCTCTTTCCCCTCAAAAAGCGTTCCTTTAATTGTTTTACTTCTCTTTCTGAGGCACTGATCCGGTAGATGCCCTTTTCCTCCAGGCCACGAGCCTCAATCTCGTTGACGCAGTGTACGATCAGAGCGGGAACCATTGGCGAGAAGTTGGGCGCAAAATCGGAAATTGTTCCCGCTGGCTGTCCCTTCGCTGGGGTCGGTGTGGTGCTGCTCGCCGCCGGGAAGCATCCCTGGGCGTACTTCTCACTGCACTGCATATGCAGAGTGGCTCTGCAGTCGCAACACTTGAGGTAGTTCGAGCTGAAACGAATCCTCTTTCCGCAGAACGTGCAATTGTCCGACTGCACGAACATGGTCTTAGTGACGAATTGGTGCGCTTTGGCGGTGATCGAGGTGATGATGGGGGTACGCGGGGGCTTCTTAACCGTGGCGTAAATAACCTCCTCTTCCATCGGAGGAGCAGAGGGCGACCTGCTTCTTACCCTCTCCTTCGACTTCTTGGCGGGTGTCTCCTTTGTCTTCACTTGAGGAGGGGGAGGAATGGGCTTTGCTTCAATGACGGACTCCGCAATCACCGGTCCCTCGCCAGACTTATGCATCGATAATGTGGTCTGTGCCACAATCTCGTGCATCTTTGATCCCAGATCAAATACGTTCATCGTGGCACTTCGCTTTCCTCGCTCAGTGCTCAGGCGCTTCCTTTTATTAGAAGTGTTGTGCACAGATGTTTCCATGGGCATTGCATTCTTTCGCCACTTCTTCGACGGACGACAATCCAAGAAATCGTTCTCAGATTTGGTCATGCTCATCTCCGATAGTAGAGATCCTGTTTAAAAAATAAATTAGATTATATTAATGTTTTATCGTTTAGTGTGGGATTTTAAATATACATTAGAAGATCCTATTTTCGCTTCCTGTATTCACGAAAGAAACACCCAATCCATTAATTAGCGGATCTAAATAGTATGTAGCAGACCTTTGCAACAAACTACTCGATCGTTTACAACCGTTTACATAATAAAAATAAATGTAAGGGGTCTTGAAAACGGCCCTAAAACTCTCGGTATTTTAATTTATCAATACAATCAATTCAGAAATGGCACGGACCATAGAAACGTTCATGCTCAATCCTTTTCTCATTCTGCTTTCAAAATATTTTCCTTGAAAGATTTCTGATCTATTGAAATAATCAGTTTTTTGCACCGAAATGGCTGTATAGACTAAAGTAAATAATGGAATAAGGAGCTTTTACTATATATTTTAATTCTTAGTAAAGGAATTTTTATAAAAGTTATAAAATTAAAGGACAAAAAAATGGAATAATTTAGATTTTGATGATATTATTCCTTAAAATAACTAAAAAGACCAAAAATAAGCACTTTAAACGGATTTAAGAGTTTAAATTAGGTGGTTAAAAAACCCATACTAACAAGCAGTTTATTTTGCAAACTTTTTAGTAATAAAGCTAATATTTTTACATCTATAAACATTAATATAAAAAAAATATTTTATTTTAAATGAACAAACCTGTTGAGTCCATGTGTTCGGAGGTGGTGGTGTCTTCCTCGTGGATTTTTTCGTTCACCAAACCGGAACGACGTTTCCGGGGTGAGTTTAGGAACGCCAATTTATCCCTAGTTTCGTCCCGAATCTCCTTCTCGTTGCGGAGTAGGTCTCGGACGACGTGCATCTTCTTCTCTATTTGATCCCTCTCATTTTCCGCCCTTTCTCTGCACCGTTTTTCAACGTCTAAAAGGCGTCTCGCGTTGTTGAATTTCGCCTCCAAACTGCTGATCTGAACGATAGCCTGGTCCAATTCCATTTGCAGACGACTGTTTTTGTTGTTAGTATCGATGAGATTCGCCCGCTGCTCGTAGAAAACATCCAAAAACTGCTGAAAAGCGATTTCGGATGCTTCCCCTGTTAAAACCTCCTGACATCGCACCAAGTCATCAAACTGGGCCAACAATGTTAAAGAAGCCATCATTATAGCTTCACCAAAGTGCTTAGACGCTCAAATCACTGGAAAACCGAAGAAAAAAAGTTATAAACTGACACTTTGGAAAAAACTTAATTTACTATTTCATTCGTGTTATTCTAACAACACTCAACGATTCCTAAGATTAATATAAATTGTTCTCACCCCTTAAACAATGTTTTAACTACTTAATTCGCGTTTCTAACTTAAAAATTTGTTTTTTCTCGGCGGCGTTTTGCCGTTGATGTTTTGATTTTGTAAATCTGTCAAGTTGGTAGCACTGACGGAAAAATAACTGCCAGTTGAAAGAGAGAGAGAGTTGAAAAATTTATAAGAGGAAGAGAGACAGGATACAAAAATTAAACGCCGCCGAAAATAAATACCATCCATCGCTCCAGGATTGTCTCTTTCACACAATATATTTATCTAGAACTTTAACTTAAACTGGCCTTGTGTTACGGGCTGACTTTCCCAGCCCGATTTTCCACTTTCCAACCACAATAGTCAATTCAAACAATATAAAACACCAATTTTAACTTTGACTCTAACCAAACACTTTTTATTCTCTTTCGAATAACACCAATCATTCATATCATTCTAAATTACAATACAAATTCAAAATCAAGACCGGTTACTGGTCACTGGACATAATACTTGAAAAATCTAATTTGTCTAAACATAAAAATTAGAGAACCAAAAACGACCTTTTACCAAATTATAATAAAATCTTTGTAATATTTTATATGAAAATTAATACTTAGCACCCAATAATTTAATAGGGATCTTATAAAAAGAAGAACAATTAATTAATTCTTAGTAATATTTGACAATAATTTATTTATTTTTCTTCATGACCAGAAATTTAAAGCTAATTATTTGCATGGCTCGGACTAAAGTATTGTCATCAAGACTAATTTGTTCTTGGATTTATTTCCACACCAGTAATATTCATTCAATTCGAAATTTTCACTACTAAAACTTTTATAAATGTTAAAAAGGTAATTTTTTAATATGGAATTGGAAAAAGACTATATATTATATGGTATACTTGCTTTTACACTATATGAATACAAATAACTATTATACGAAGTTTATTAAAAAGAACACATTTTTATTTGAAACTGTTTTATTAATTGTTATATCGCATATATATTATTGGGCGTAAAAAGCAATACAAAATCGTATGTATGAATGTCATTTCCTTTGAGCATTTATAGTTTTGGATTGTATTATAATATATTAATTTATTGTATGTATAGTTACTATGTCTTTGAGTTTATATAATGTATAGTATAGAATCGCTTGAAAAAATAAATATCCCTACGGGGATATGAAAACTTACAATCTACATATCTATTTAGCCTGGGAAGATTGGCCCTGATTATGAATATATATAAAATATTCGATTTTAAAAAACCGCAGTCAAGTCTATATCAAATTCATTCATAAGGAATTACTTTGGGATCGGAAAATGGAAAGAACAAACGATCAACACAAATCTCCGCAAACACCTCAATTATAATCTTAATTAAATACGAAGGATATTACACCTAAAATTACGACTAGTAGAAAATACACATTTACTGTTCCAATAAAAATAGTAATTAACAAAAAAAAATTCTGAGAGCAAATATATGTCACATTATANATAATTAATAAAAAAAGAAATTCTGAGAGCAAATATATGTCACATTATAATAAAAAAAATTACAAAAATACACAATTCATTTAAAAAATATCACAATTAAAAATGATAATAAACGAGAGAGGAAAAATGNAAAATTACGACTAGTAGAAAATACACATTTACTGTTCCAATAAAAATAGTAATTAACAAAAAAAAATTCTGAGAGCAAATATATGTCACATTATAATAAAAAAAATTACAAAAATACACAATTCATTTAAAAAATATCACAATTAAAAATGATAATAAACGAGAGAGGAAAAATGTCTGAAATGTAAATATATGAATAAACTGATTAGGAATGCAATCAAATACCAATGAAAATTGATTTGATTTCGGAATACATCAACTTGTCTCGGGACAAAGGATANAATAAAAAAAATTACAAAAATACACAATTCATTTAAAAAATATCACAATTAAAAATGATAATAAACAAGAGAGGAAAAATGTCTGAAATGTAAATATATGAATAAACTGATTAGGAATGCAATCAAATACCAATGAAAATTGATTTGATTTCGGAATACATCAACTTGTCTCGGGACAAAGGATAGATATGTGGCTATTAAACTGTTCTCTAATGCTTAATACTTGAGCCTTAAAACTAAAAAAGATGGCAAAATTAAATGAAACGAAATCACATATTAATTCTCATCCCATTCCTCGTCCTCCACCCCGTTGTCTTTGTCGTGCTCCACTTTGTCGAGGTTCGCCTCCATCCGTGAACTAAGCGCATTCTTCAAGTCCTGCTCCTTCTGCTTTCTCGAGTCAAAGGCGCCTATTTTGGCAATGTTAAAGTCCATCGGGTCGCTAGAAACGGCTTGTTGATGCTGTGCTTGATTCTGAATTGGCTGCGTTGGAGCCACTGTTGCTATAGGTCGAGATGATGTTACTGTGAAGTTGTAATGAAATAAAATATGTAAATTAATAAAATTCAATTTGAATTCATATAAAACTCATTTTTAT
>JXOV01004528.1:5536-15548 GCA_001014945.1 Clogmia albipunctata
CCGGACAAACCGAGGCCGGCTAAGAAACCGGCAGTCCCGCCAAAACCGGTACCAAAAGAACCGGTAAAGGAGATGAAGGAGTCTATCCCCCCAGTATACTCCAGAAAATCGCGAAGGCAAAAAACCTGCAAGTTAAAATCCGCCCCACGAAAGGAAACAGGTCGGTCATCCAGGCCAACTCTAAGGAGGACCACGAGATGGTCAAACAAATTTTACGACAAAGCGACGCTGGGGGACACACCTACCCCCGGAAAGAGGAAAAGAAGCAGGCGCTTGTCCTGAAAAACCTCCCCCATGAATATGAGGAGGAACTTAAAGAAGAAATTGAAAGGGAATCGGGCGTGAAAGTGGAGATCAAACCACTTAAAACAGCCAAGTCAACAAAAGACGGATATAAATTGAATCTTGAGTATAGAAATTAAAATATGAGTATTTCAATTTTCAATATTAAAATATTATGATATTCATAAATAAAATAAAAAAAAAACAATAAAATGAATTAATTTTGAAATAACTAAATAAATTCAACAATAAAATAAAAGCTCACATTAAACAAGTGTCAAATTCATTGCAAATTCCTCGAGCGTTGTCTAACTTGACCAGGCTCGAAAGCCGACCTCATAAAATTTGTGATTTTTATTTAATCATACAAATAAATACACACTTTTGACAGCTTTTATTAATGTCAAATTGTGAAAATTAAATACCTGAGTGCCATTTTCAGTTGGGTGACTATAACGTAATTTATTCAAAAATAATAGTTATAATCATAAATAGGAGTATAGTTCATAATGAATGATAGTTGCTAATGATAGGTTTGAAATTCCAAAATTACATGTAATTAGTTTTACCTCAATAATTTAGTATAAATCTGTTAATGACTACCTTTCACTGATTACCAAATTTCAATTAAAGATTATAGGAAACACCAAAGATAATAGAAAATAGCAAAATCATGCTCATGTCGTACAAACGAAATAATACTAAACAAAGCCACAATGGGATTCAAAATTGATATTCACTGGAAAGAACACATTCAATTTCAATGAAAGAGTGGATAATGCATAAAGGCTTGCATCTCTAAAATCTGATTTTACAACAGAAAGAGATTAAAACTCATTGCGGAATAAAGGAGGAGAAATTACGAGTAATGCCCCAAATGAAATCAACAAAAGTTCTTAATGAAGTCTTTTCGTGGAAAGATTCGTTAGAAACATTCCTAACAAGTTAACTTTTATTATGAGAAAATTAGGATTTTAATACTGGGTTAAACCCAAAATCATCAAAAAAATATAAAATTTTATTAAAAGGCAAGACTAGGAGTCTTGTTTCAAATTCTTTTCGAAATTGTTAAAGTAATACTTAATTTGCATTAAATTAACAGTTGTTCAGCATTAATTTCCATAATAACAATAACAAAAGGGTGGCTTTTAAATCGAAATATACATTTCTTCGAATAACGATCCTATTAAAATATCAAATATAAACTTTTGATACATTCAGCTTTGTTAGAAACACGAAACGCTTCATTAAGCCGCTAAAATATTTTTTTCTGATTTTCTGAAAAGAAATCTATTTTCTGTAGATAAGTGCCTTCACAATTAATTTAGCAAAGAAATGGTCCACAAAAATGTCATCAGAAACGGGCGGGACATATTTCATATTAATATACATCATTAATAAAATGGAAACATCCATGTCAATTTCAATGAAATAACAAAGGATCTATTTCCTCGCTAAGTGACATGGGAAAATACTAATGATAGTTTTGTATAAGAATTTATCTAGGTTTTGCCTAAAACAAGATTTGAATAGAACTTTATCTATTTAATGAAAATAAAAATGATTATGAATTACATAGGACATAATAGTTATTTAAACAACGTGTAGGAAAAATGAACCATAATCAAACTAGAGTAGAGTGTTTAATTCTGTGTTTTTCGAACTAGTTTTTTACAAGATTTTATACAATTCGCATATTTATTAGCTATTTTTCCGCGAAATATGAAGAAAAAAAATTAAGAAGACAACACAGTAGTATTAAATTAGGGTGTAAATACATACAATTAAGGGACGGAGTGGTCAAGCGAATAGAGCTTTTTGTGTGAATTTTTCGATATATCACGGAAATAGAGTCCTTGTGCTGCACCACTAATATACCCGTGATAGCACTCATAATTTAATAGTTATTTATACAACAAGGTCGATAAGATAGGGCATTAAAGAAGACCCGAGTGTTTAATAATGCTTATCGACCGTGTTTTGTACAAAATTTTACGCATTTTTAAAATAAATTAACACAAAAATAAAAAAAATAATTGTTTAATTAAAAAAATCGTTAAGCTGATTAATAAATCATGGCCTACTTTATTATAGAGACATGAAATACGTTAAAATATATATTTCATTCTATGCTACTAAGATCCAAAATTATAATTTTTAGTAATTAAATTTAGGTACAAAGTACTAATTTCGTGTATTTACACGATTTGTAATTGTCAGCGGGTATTAAATTATTCCTTTTTCAACACTGTATAACTATAAAACAATTTCTAATGGAAGCATTGACTACTATAATGTAAACGTTTTTCAACAGAATTGTATAAATTTATTTAATGTTTAAGTAGAAACAAATTTTTAATATAGGTTCAAATAGAAATTTGTATTCGATTAGAGAACTGTTGATACCAAAGTCAATGAGACGCTGCAAAAAATACGCAATAGAATATTTGAAAAATGAATATAATATAATAAAAATGGTATATAAAACCAAAGAAGCGAAACGATGGTAATATGTAATATTATTCATGTTTTTTCTATACACGAATCTAATACAAATTCAAATATCGTTATATGTTATTAATAGTCATTTATATGCACCTAGGTCGATAAGAAAAGGCATTATAAAATGTTATGGTCCACGAGCGTAGCGAGTGCTTTAAAGAATGCCCGCGTGTTTAATAATGCTTATCGTCCGTGTTTCATACACCATTTTATGCATTTTTAAATAAATATACTAAAAATATCAAAAAACCATCTGTTTTAAAAATTGGTCCGTTATGATCACTACAATTAATACACACTTTAATAATAAGGCTTTAAAAATCATTAAAGTACCCTTCTATTAAAAAGACTTGTAACTATAATACATGAATTCATTTTAGGATAAAACTTTATTTAAGCTGTGTTTCACTAGAAAATCTGTCATTATTTCTATTAAGGACACATCTACTTTGTTAAGCACCTGTTAACAAAAATAAATCTGAGACTAATATTCAACTTTTATCACCCAAAATAAAATGATAATATAATAAATATATTGTGTAACCTATAAAACATGTAAAAATTCGTATTAATTTTTTAGTATTTAAAGATTTATTCAAAAATTTTACATTATATACCTATTGTCGTAGTAAATTCTTAATTAATAGAACCTCAACTGTTTGTTTGTAGATTTAGTTTTATTAAATTAGTAATATATATTATTATTAATATTTTTTCTAAATTTTAAATATTAATAGCTTCTTTTATTAAATATTAAATAATTATTTATAAAAAGACATTTAGCTTACGTTTTATCATATTCAACGTATTATTAAATTAGATTTATAATAGTTTATAGTTTACGCAATAAAAATAATAAGGAATCTGTTCTGTACCAATAATTAAAAATTTGAAAGAGGATTTCCGTCTCCTTCCTTTCAAACAGGAAATTATTTTTGCATAGAACGCCAACTATACTAATATAAAATAGTGGTGTGTTTTCTAGACTCATGCATGCCAAGGGTAGAATGAAACTAAAACAAAAATTAATGTGATGATTTTTGTTTTAGTTTTATTCTAGTTGAAGAGAAAAAACATAAAAGTATATTTAAAGTATGGAATAAAACCGTTAATTGCTTAAATAAACTATTAATGTATTAAGACGTTGGTCTTAATTCGTTAAAAGAGGTCATAAAGCATTGAATAAAATACATTAGATAAGCATTGTTAAACACAGAGACCATCGTTTTAAAACGACTATAAATGTACGGTTTCCCCCCTCTATATTCCTGTTAGGTAGTTGGGGTAGTTTTAAACCATAACCAATGGGTTTCTTGTGACTATTTGTTTTTCAGTGATTAAGTAGTCAATTAAAAGTACGAATATTTAGTTGGATAATAGTATATTTCGATACAAGTGGTGAAATAAAGGTTATTACCACACGAAAGAGTGCAGTAATAAACGGTTTCACATGTGCATCGAGTGATATTTTGTGTAATTCTGAAAAATATCAGTTATTCGACAATTAATACAGTGGACGGCGCTTATTAGGACCACTCTGGGACCGGCATAATTTGGCCCTATTAACCGATTGGTCAATAAAAGCTAGGATTTGAACTGTAGGTAAAGATTTTTAAATATGTACGAGTATGTACAACCGTATATACATACATATGTGTTTGGAAAAGTGTATTTATTAAATAATAATTGTAATCTTGCAAAATTTAAACATAATTTAATGATAACGTTATATGTACATGTATTGTGTCTTGTCAACCAAACAAATTTGAACGTTAATCTCAAACGGTAATAACGAACGAAAAGAGATGTAAATAAGAAAACGGAATGAATTTAGCAATCTATTAAACAATTAAATGTCATTCTGATGTATTCATCAGAGATAAAGACTGAGTTGTCGTCACTTGTTCTTGCAACTCTTTGTAGTAGTGATCTTGGCCACGGAATGGCCCTATAAAGCGATGGATTTGGCTCCATTTAGCGATGAATTTTCAATGTATTGAATGCCGATCCGTTCCTAGCCGTTTTGGCCCAATAAAGTGATTTTTCCTATTAACCGTGGTCCTAATAAGCGGCGTCCACTGTACTAAAACCGTTCATAACTGTTTTCTTCAAATTGTGCAAGCAAAACTCACAACGACATATTAATATATAAATGATACAATTGTTTTGACAATAATATGTAATTTCATATATAATTGGTGACAAGAACGACAGCGCTTTTTTTCAAATTGTGCAGCAACCATTCACAAAGAAATTATCAACGGAAAATATTTCAATAATAATGTGTAGAGATATGGTTATGACAACAATTTGTAATTTCATTATATTGGTAAATTGTGCGTGCAAAAATAATATCCCTGGTCTCAACTCTCGAACAACTAGTATCGTTAATACTATTTGTTCTACCAGATAGGTTTTAAATGAAGGCTTTCAAAGCTGAGATGAAGTGCATTAAATCGCATTAAACCAGAACTTCCTATAATACTAGTATTTTCTGCCATGGTTGCAAAACCAACTCATGTAATTTTTAATAACTTTACTAACAAAAGGGCGTTTTATTATTATTTTTAGATGAAATTTCAAACATGTGAAAATAACGACATAAGCAACATCCCTATTGCCAACATATCTGTCACTAAATTAGGGTTTATTTAATGGTCTAAATAGAATCCTTTGTTCATTCTTATAATCACATCATAACAAATAATAATTCATATGGCTTCCAATTGGGTTCCTTTTCAATAATGAAATGTTTAAATAAATAGAATAAGGTAAAAAGCCGACAAAAAATTCACAGATTAATATAATTTATATTTTTATATTATTGAAAAATGTTTGTGTTAATTACATTCGATTGAAAAAGTAAAAAAAAAATTAATGAAGGACTTTTCCATTCTACACTTACACAGTAATTACTTTATTTTTATTTTATTGTATTGTGAAGAAGCTGTCATTATATTACATAAATTACAAACTGAAACAGCATGATGAAAATATTTTAATGAAAAGAATAAACAATTTCAATAAACTAATATAAAATAGTTATTTGTGTATCAGAGACCTATTGTCAGATTTGAAGCTATAAAACGTTTATTTCACGTTTCCCAATAAAAGATAATGCATAAATTATTAAAGTGATACTATTTATTATCAATTTAAAAAAAATCAACCTTAAGTTTTAATTTTTAAAAATGTAGTTTCATTTAACTTTTACAAATTATAAATATAGTGCAATAATTACAATTTGCTATAACTCTCAGCAATTTACATTTCCGTCAAACGGTTTTCTTAAAGGTCAAGGAAGATAACGCAGAGAGATTTATTAATAGCTCCTAACTACATCATTTTAATCATTTCCTTTTAAATCAAAACTTAATGGTTTTATTCCATCTTAGAAACAAATTTAGGTTAAGCAATAAACGGTATTTTATAATCAATATTTTGTATATTTATGTTTTAAGTTGCTTAACTATTTCTTGAACACGAAAAAGTTTAAAATTACACTTAAAGAAATGTCTACAAATATGATAAAATGGACGAAATGTAATAGGTATTATGCAATATGCCAATGAACAGAAGGAATATTAAAATATAAATTTCAAATATAAAGAAAACTTTCTAAGAAGAGAATGTTTTTCAATGGAAATTTAATACTCTATTATTAAACTTTTAATTACACTTCCTATTTAAAGTTATAAGCAAATTCAAATAACACAAAATTAAAGTTAAATATTAATGAAATTTATAAAGAGTTTACTTTTTATTTTGGTAAAGTTGTAGTTTTAAATTAATCTTATTAATAAAAGTCACAATTTTTATTTAAAAACAACTACTTGAATATTGTATAAAGTAAATTAATTGGTTTTTGGGTGACCTAATGATCTTAATAATCTTCATGATGAACATAAATTAACCACAGTTGTTCAAAGCAATTTTTACCGAAATAAGATTCTCCGTAAATTACGTCATTTCGATGTGGTAACAAATTTGATTATTAATTGTAAAAGTTTCTTAATAAATCTAGTATTCAAATATTTCGATTAAAAATAAAACTTTTAAGCTAAGACTGAAAAATAAATTACAGATTTATTGCAATTCTATATCGAAATTTTGATCTACCTTTTATTAACTTCAGTTGTGTCATTTGAGCTATTTTTTTAGTCACGAGCGGAGCGAGTGCCTTAAAGAAAGCCCGAGTATTTAATAATGCTCATCGACCGTGTATTATACACAATTTTATGTATTTTTAAATAAATTAACATAAAAATTTAAAAAATCGTGGTTTTGAAATCAAATTTAAATTTTTTGTATCCCTTACATTATTTTCATTGCCTTTTCTAATTCTAAGAGAAAATGCAGAAAGCAATATCTTGCTTCTCTTTCTTTCACATAGGAAATATTATCCGTTAATGGATTGTTTTAAATTTAAAAGGACGGAAAACAGTTGATTTAGAATTAGTTTGTACTAATTTCAATTTAAACCATCCGATAAAACAGTCGAAAACACACACATACATACGCCAATACAGTTAAACCCTACATAACAAAACTGACGTACATATAAATTTGATCGATTTTATTCACGGATATCAAAAATTATTAATAAAGAAAAAGGACTTTTGCTATAATATCGATTTTGACAGAACAAATTTGAGTGTATAATTCCAATTTTAAGCTCCAAAAATGCATAAAATTTGTTTATGTATTTTTGTTGCTTAAAATTGCACCAAAATTTGTTCTGTGTTTTTATAGCACAAGTGCTTTAAAGAATTCTTTAACCTTAAAAGAAATCCAAAAAATTTACGTCAATTTCGTTGTGCCAGGGTTAACTGTATTTTTGGATGATTTCACAACTGAACTGAATATTTAAATCTAACCATAACGTTTTAAAAGAGATGCCATATAGATGCATAGATATCGGATTTCTCTTTCAAACAGAACATCAATGATTGTTTCAATTTAAATTGAACATTTAATTGAAAATCAACATGATATTTTTTGTGCGAGTAAGAGAAACAAAATATAACTTTCTCCATCTTCTCATGAAATTTGAAAAGTAAAGAAAAACAATGTGAGGGAGACAACAAATTTGAACCAATTTCAAATTTGATTTTAAGAAAACGAATATTCTTTTTTAATTTTCTCTTCTCTAAGGCACTTGCTTTGCTCAAAATTTAATCAGTTTTATACAATAACCATGTATAATAATCATCCGCCTGTGTAGTCTAGTGGTTAGCATCTTAGACTGCGTCCCCAGAGGTCGTGGGATCGAATCCTAGGCGGATATTTTGTAGAGTAAAAAAACTTTCCTTTTGTGTATGTCAATCACGTTGCCGAATAACAACTGGTCTAGAGGCTATTAATTGACTAATAATATACTGAAAACAAACAGTCACGTAAAGTCTAACATCCGATGGTTGAGGTTGAGATTCCTCATGTTTCGTACAGGAATTGAAAGGGAAACATAAACAAATTGTTTGTGCAATTCCGTATCGAAAAGTAGACTTTTCTTAACGCAGATTGGTTCTGTTACGGTTTAATTTTCTGCACGGAATGCTGAAATAATTCAAAATTTGCACACAAATTGTCACTAATTCAATGAAATTACACATTGTTGTCAAACCATTTCGTTGAGAGTATTCCCATTGCACTCTAATAAGCACACTGTGTCTTAATTTACGCACTGTGTCTTACTTTCACAATTTGAAAAAACCGCTACGAAGGGTTTTTATTTTTTATTATCGATTAACTGATACTTTTTCCAGAATTACACAAAATAGCTTTTAATACACATGTGAAATAGCTTACAGCACTCATTTACCTATTTTTAGTCGCTGCGCTCATCAAAATACATCATGAATTCATGCTGTAATAACCTCTATTTCACCACTTGTATCGAAATATACTAATAATAAACCATTTTCATTTAAAAGTTCTGCATAATAATTAAAAAAAAGAAGTGGAAAGAATTTCTTTATAAAACTATTTGGAAGCTTTCCTTCCTCTTTGAGGCGTTTCTTAACATAATTGGAAACAACATTAATAGTAAATGAAACTGTAAATAAAGCCAATAATATTAAAATAAATCATTTATTATTCGGGGTAGTACTTTTCCGTTGTTTTTCTTATTCAGACAGAATTTCAAGTAATTTTCATATTTCCAGCTAAACTGCCAACTTATCAAGCAATTGCCAGCTGTATAATTCTCTAGTGATTTTCCATTCATTATAGCTGATATTTTAAGCTTCTGTTAATCTCAAAAATTCAAATTCGTCGAATTAATAAACATTCGTAGTAAAATTACTAAAATAGTAAGAAATCAGGCCGATAAGTGCTTAATTTCCTGTAAGAATTTAATTCCTCATAATTGCTGAAGAGCATTTCAATTTCCGGAACAAATCGGATTAAAGAAGAGTCTTGATAAGAACTTCTTTGGAAAGTTTCGTCATGGCTTTCATTGTTACGTTTTCCGCTTATTGAAAAGTGGAGATACGGTTTCAATTTTTAAAATCTTGCCAACAGAAAAGGAATAGATAGGGATAAGTTTCAGATCCGTTTATGGAAAGGAGATTTCAGTTTATAATAATCCAAACAATGGCTAAACCCTTTTCAAAACAAAAGCGAACAACAAAGATTGAAAGAAAAGGCAAGGAAAATAGGACAATTTCAGCACCTGAAGCAAGGACCATCCATCACAATCTACACGGAATGGAACAAGAAGAGGAACATTTGTCAAAACAAAGAGGTGTGCTTTTGTTCCGCCAGCCAAAAAATAACATTTGTACGCACAAAAACATAGTTATCAGTTTAGAACGGTTTTTAATCTACCCGAAATCCGATTTGAAACGATTTAATTCAATGGTAATCGGTTTTATCAGCCAAAATCTGCCTGTGACTCACTTTCTTTGGATTAGCAGTAAACGTGACTTTTTTGGTGAACCCCAAATAATGGCGATTTAATTGTGTGAAAAGGCTTTTTCGTAGCTCTAATCAAAGTCACTGACCGTCATTTATCATCAAGATCTA
This sequence comes from Clogmia albipunctata, assembly GCA_001014945.1. Lineage (NCBI taxonomy): Eukaryota > Metazoa > Arthropoda > Insecta > Diptera > Psychodidae > Clogmia > Clogmia albipunctata. The sequence goes on from JXOV01004528.1 coordinate 15,347, forward strand.
TTATTTTTTAATTGTGTGACGCAAGAGTCCATCAATCAAACTTTGTTTTGATTTGTTTTTTTCAAGGTGTTTTCATAGAAAAATTGTGTTACAAGGGTGAACAATTAGCTGATTATTATGTAGAATTAAATTTTATTTGAATTCAAATTGGCTGCATACCCAAGTATTAATAATTTTTTGCACTACCGTATCGAAACATACG
>JXOV01004545.1:0-15849 GCA_001014945.1 Clogmia albipunctata
TTTACGTAATGCGCCAAAAATCGAACAAAAACAGCCAAATTTAATGCAGATGACTGTTGAAACGGTAAAATTTTCAAACAGGAAACATTAATTAATTTGAAATATAGGCACNAGCAATATAAGGCTATTAATATAATTTACTTTTATTACAGTTAAGCAGATTTATCTCTGATATTTACGTAATGCGCCAAAAATCGAACAAAAACAGCCAAATTTAATGCAGATGACTGTTGAAACGGTAAAATTTTCAAACAGGAAACATTAATTAATTTGAAATATAGGCACGGCCCTATGGCATAGTCGAGACCAATATTTTGTGTAGTTTAAGGGCAACAATGACGACCAAATTTTGACTTTGAGACAAATTTGTTAGATAGTTTATGACATTTTTTTACTAGTGAAATAAAAATTCAAAATTTTCACTAAGTGCCATAAAGGGAAACATTACGAAACTCAAATGAATATCGAAAAGCGTATGTTTCGATACGGGAGTGCAAAAAGGTACTTTATTATTGAGTAAAAACTTGTCAATCCAAAGGTTATCTACACAATAGCAATTTTTTTAAATATTGTACTGTGTGCAAATCTTGTTCCTAGATATCAAGATAAGCAAGTGTCGTTTTAACGGTGATCAAGGCTATAATTAGTATTGGCTTTATAAAATAAAATATTTCTATATACATATCATTTTTTCTTTCTTAAATGAGACGAAAATCATTTCCAATTTGAACTTAAACAATGTTTTATGTAATTATAATAAAAAAAACTTTGAATTAGTCACCTCTAGAAATGACGAGTACCATTCCTCCGATGAACATAAGCAGTGTCCCAAGAGCCATCAAATAAAAATGGAGGAACATCACCCGTTTGGTAACCAATCGTGTCACTGTTAACGTTGCACCAGACACCAATGCACCAATTATAATTAACACTTGAGGCCACACCAACATTCGACTCGGATTGGGCATCAGAAATGTGTACATCGTGTATCCCAGCATCACTCCACAGGGGTAGTAGGATATGCCCACTAGAGAAAATTACAATTTTAAACATCATTTCCAAAACTAAAGGCAATTTATGCAAAAATACCAATTATTTCCGGCACAAAACTCATGTTGAACTGCGATCACTACAGAATTCCTAGGCCAACTGATCGAAATCAATTTCACGATAAACCCTTAAGTAATGCGATAACAATCGTTTCGACACCCAACACATTTATTAATATCAGTACCCGAAAATCCATCTAATTAATGAGCTTTTTCTAACGAATTTTTCAAATTTGCCAATATTCTGCGAAATACCATGATTCAAATGTTAGCACATGATTATTAAAGAGAGATTTAATCCATAGTTATGAATTCGTGAGGTGAATCTTAATATACATTTCGAGTAGTTAGAAAGAAATTGATATGTGTATTTTAAAAAGGAACACATTAGGAACTATACAGGAAACGAAAATATTGCAGTTTTGCATGAAAGTTTTCGTGACGATTTAATTTCTCGAATCACAATTAAGCGCCATTATCTTGTAATTAAACTCATTTAGCCCATTTCTTTGATATTACGTGAAATATAAGATCTCTTCTATAAAATATTCAAGACCATTACGGTGGATTTCGTGTTATTAAGCTTACAAGTATATGATGGACTATGTTCCAATTGAAAAATTTCATAAAGAGTATATGGTCCTAATAGCTTTATTCTGGAGGCTTGTCCGATGTGTTATAAAATACAAAACCCTAGATTTTGTATTTTAAGAATCTGTTAACATATCAATAGTAAAAGAATTAAAACTCTCTTTTTAATTCAATATAAATTTTGGGACACCTTTTAAAATAAAGTAATGTCTGTTGGATTGAAAGATTAATAAAATTTATAGAAAATGAGAAAATTCTACCAAGCCTTATACAAATGTACAATTGGACCAACCAACCCATGACTGAGTTATAGCCCTCACTCATATATATAAATACATATGAATGATCACCGGACCGTTGCACCATCGTGATTCCTTGGAGTGATGGGTGCCGCCCATCGCCTCCTCCTCACGTAGGCGTTTTCACTATCTACTTTTGTGTTAAGGGAGGTGGATAGGATATATGTGCCAACGACTCGCCATTCGGCACCGCTCACGAAGGCAGTATAGGTCAAACAGAAGTATAAGGGAAGGGTTTAAGGTTAGTTTGGGATAGACAGTTAGTAAGGTAAAGAATCAGTTTATAATGAAGTTAGTGTTAGTTTTTATAATTTTTATTTTTTCACTCCTATTTTCACTCCTGCGCTTAAAATGCGAATTTCCTAATCCAACACACTCCAGATCCGTCGGTCACCATCATCCCAATTTAAGTGGTCTTCAACTATCGAGATCCTGTATTGATCCAATCTCCAATCTTCGCAAAGAATTATCCATCCTCTAACACACATAAATATCTCCAAGCAACCTTTGAAATTTTTGTTCTTAGAAGAAAATTCTTTTTTTCCAATTTTCGAGCAAAAAGACGAAACCAAACAGTATCCCTATTATACCAAACGATACACTTCACTTTTATCTATGTACGGACATAAAATTCCCTAATATTTATCAAATTTTACAATCTCAACAATTAATTTAAATTCCGTTTGATAAAAATTAAACGGTCACTAAACGCCCAGCCTGCTAATCACAGCCTTATACAAACATAATCTAAAATAACTGAAAAGTCAATTCATTATCTTCTTGTTCTCTAAAAATCACTGTTACCATAATGTATAGTCAATGTAAAGAACAGTTATCGATTAACCATTATGAACTTACTATCACGCAAATCAGAGCTCTTTATAAAGTAAGAATTCAAAAATAATTTCATGCAATGATTTCGGAGAATTTCCTATAATTTAATTTAAAAAAATCAAAACCACCGATTTGTATGGAGTAATACTTGTAATTTCGATAATTCCAGTATATTGCTCCATATCTTGGCGCATGGTCGGTATTTAACAGATTAAATTTCAATTAACAAATTATCTTTGAAGACGCCATTGTGTAATGTAAAATTTTGATTTTCTGAAAATTTTCATAAAAAGAAATATCACTCAACTTTGTTTTTATGTTATCTGTCTCGTGGCCGATGTGGTAACGCATCCGGCTGCCTCTTCGGAGTCAAGTGTTCGTTCCCTAGGCGGGTAGGATTGACTGGGACCTTTTTCAACTGGTCTAGGTGCTATTAATTAACTAAAAACTGAAAACAAATAGTCACCGAAATGTCGAAAACCCGTTGGTTGAGGTTGAGACCCCCATGTTCCTTACAGGAATTGAAAGGGATTTTTTTTTGTTTTTATGTTATTGTATATTCTCTGTGATCGATTTTCATCAAAGTTATATAAAAATCAGTTTCGGATTGAAGTTTTCAATATAAAAAACAAAATGTTAGTTTAAAATAATGAAACTATATGAAAATCTCACATTTTATATATTCGAATCTCTCTCTGAGATTACGTATTATTGAATTGGAAAATTCTGTTGCGATTCTCCATTTCGTTATGAAATATTGTAGAAACATAAACATGACTGAAAACTATTATCCAAATATTAAAGTTTGTGCCGGAGAAATCAAAATCGGTTTATGATTTCTTCTAAATTCAGTGATTGTTACAATAAGAATGAAGTTCAACAAAATACCGAAAGAGTAAAATATTGAAATTTAATTTAATTCTAAAAATGCTTGTACATTAGCTAGACTATCACAGATATATTTATAAGCAATAATTGTAGGTGTCCGCCTACCCTCCTATAGTCAAGTGGATAGCACCCTTGACTGCTCCCTCGATGTCGTGAGATTAAAAAAAAAATATCAGCCCAGGCATATTTTTTCTATCGTGAAAATTTCCATTTGTGCATATTATATCAATAACATTGCGAAATAATATTCCTAGCGAAATATAAGAAATGGTGCAAAAAAATAAATAAAATGGACGGATTGACTGGATCTGTTAACAACCGGTCTAGGTACTTTTAATGGACTAATAATTAACTGAAAATAAAAAATCACAAAAAGTCTAACAGCCATTGGCTGAGGTTGAGACTTACCTCAAGTTCGGTACTGAAATGTAGTAAAAAGATATTATTATTATTAAAGGTAGATGTGGAATTTTTTTAACAAAGCAAAATATATTTCTATAAAAATTCAAAGAATTTTTGAGATATATGTGTTAATTTATATAAAAATACAAAAAATGTTGTATAAATCACGGTCGTTAAGCCTTATTAAACACTCAGGCCTTCTTTAAAACACTAGCTATGCTCGTGACCTGATAGAATTATTGTGTTTCGATTGTGATCATCAAAGTGAACAGTTATTTTTAGTTGGAGTTCTTTTAAAGGATTATTATTTAATTAACACAAGAGTAGACTAGCCACTAACCTATTAATTTTGAATTTATCCAGAAAAAAAACAACAGAAATATAAAAATATTCCATTTATTAACATTATTTTAACATTTTCTATAATTTTCACTAAATTATTATTTAGATTCTTGATAAAATAGTCTATATACATATTTTATGTTATAAAATCGTTTACACCTCTGTTCTTTCAATGTTATTATTACTATTTAAATTTGCTTGGGTTAAAGCCCAAATTTGATATCTTTCCAAAGTCAATTCTGTGTTTGGTGTTAAAGCAGGTGCAGAAGGATTTACATGTTCAATTGGCTTTCCCTCAGAATATTGTGGTGGATACATTGGTAATTCTCCAGAATGTTTCATTGTAGCTCCAACGATTACAGGATCATGTCCTTGATTATAAAATGGAGTTGATCCTGGAATAAGTCCTGGTTGTGGTTGCTGTGGATAATGCAAAGCATAAGCTGGATGAGGAGATTGAGGTTGTGGTTGCATCATGAGCATTGAAACATGTTGAGGAATTGGATGATGATGATGATGTATATTTGTTTCTGGACGAGTTTCTAATCCTGGAGGATTGAAAATGGTTACATCTCTTCCTCCAATTCCATACAGGACAAGTTGTTGAATTTGTAAAACAGATTTCTGATAGGTGTCTGGGTACCATTTCATTACAATTCCTCCAAGAATCACTGCCAGTCCAATGTAGATTCCTATATTCGTCCACATTACTGAATTAGTTAGAGTCCCATCATTTACAATGTAGATTGACACCATGATCGGGATCTGTTCTAAAATAACTCCAGCACAAATCATTAATTCATATATTTTCAAACTGCTCATCTCCATCAATCCAGCATCTGGGAAAAATGAAACTGTTGCCGATAGAAAATAGAAGATCCAGAAGAAAATGGCTGATATCTGATATTCGTAGGTCTCCATAATAATTCCAGCAAGCAAAAGGAATATCGAGGAGCATACGATAGCACCTCCAAACAGGAACTTTACCCTAACACTTAAGGAAATTATTATTCCCATGATCAAACCACCCATAATAAAGTAATGAGGGATGAAAAATAAGTCAAACCAAATGAAGACCGATTGTGAGGCGATGGTGAGAAGCAGGAAGATGTTGTTGTACATAAATCCATTTAATAGCTTGGTCAAAACCATCACAGATGTCAATCCAAATTGTTTACCATTTTCTGGAGCCTTATTCACATTTTGAGGTATCAAAACTGAAGAGAAGTTATCTTTCTTCTTATCTCCGGCTCGAAGGCGTTCGTCCAAAATCTTTTTGTAGTTGTAAACTTTCAATCCATGAAGCAACTCGTTTATAATCAGGAAAAATAAAACCGATGCTGAGCTGTACATAAGAAAATTTCCAAACATATGGAAACGCAATCGAAACCTTCCTGGACTAAACAAGTGAACTGACATAACTGTGCCAAGCATTAGCCATAAATGGCAAAAAGCTATTCTTTGAAATCTGTGCTTGCTGTTACTTCGAATGTGGATGTAGGCTAGACCCGCAATGTAAAACAGTCCATATCCCAAACCTCCCAACCATAATATCGTCTCGAAATCTGAAAAATGAACATGAACTTTAGTTTTTACAGTATAGATCTCAACCTAATTCCTCAGTAATGTGAAATACTCATAATTTAAGTTGTTCTATTCCTAACGTTATAAAAATAATTTCATTTTCATTAGAATACCATACCATTATTCTGGCCGTACTTACAACAGTGTAGGACTTTTATAACATGTGTTTTTAATGCAGTAGTCCAGTTTTAGTATCAAAGAGTAAGCTTTATAATATCATAAGCCGACAACAAAAATTGTAAAATGGAACAAAATTTTATATATACAACTTGCTGTAATTTGGTGAGTCAGTTATATATCTCACTAGCAAAGAATAATAAACTCTTAATTTTAAGAGGCTTTAGGGTTAACTGTTTGAGTCGTGTAAATTTGTTTGCTATTTAAATTATTATTTTATTTGTAATCATTTCCTCTATTAATGTATTGGTAATAAATTCAGTGTTAATTTAGTCCACTATACGAATTCTGGCGACGAGACTGCGATTCTATCAATTGATATATTATTAAAATAGTAGGTATTGAGTTGCAAAATTTAGTAATGCCGTTCTTATACGAGTATGTATTTTGTAATACTCGTAGTACATACAATATTAATAAAAAATATAAAACATTATGCCAATGCATAACTGAATTCATTAATAGTGCTTAACCCTCTCGAAAAACAAGGTAAAATAATAAAAGAATTGAGCTGGAAATATTGGAATTGTTCTGGAATTCAAATTATATTTGTACACGAAACCAATACCAATGCAAATATATGGTTTAAAATTTTGGTTAAACTCAAATTTAAAGAAGGTTCACTGTGAAATCTGATAACTGCCATTATTTTATTGATGACACATCTTCCGGATCCTATGTGCACAGTATATTAAAGAAAAAATTTCCATTTTAAATTTATTACACATGTCAAAGTGAGTTAAAAAAATTCCGCTAGATGGCGAACGTGTCGATTTGGAAATTTCCTGTTACAATACGTTTAAAACGAACAGAAGCTAAGGCACACAGTAAAAGGCGATAAAGACAGTCAGCTTTTGTATGAAATTACCATGTTCTGCTTCTAGGTGGTCCAGGTTATATACCTCTTAAACAAATCACTAATATAATCACCTAGTAGCCTGTTACAAAGTAAATAAAATGGGTCAATATTAATCTGAACTGTCAAAATTCGTTATCTTATCTAATGTCACAGTGTTTAATAAAGTCGTATTCCGAAACTACTATACCGATGTGGCATGTGACTTGGGTTAGTTTAAAGGTCAAGAGGTAAGCCACCCCAAATAAAACCCTTTTCTCACAAAACATTGCTCAATAAAGAAAAACTTCGAAACGGTTTGAACGATTTTAATGAAATTTTGTAGGCAGGTGGGTTTGAGCGGGTAGAAGGTCAAGATTTATGTGTCATACCCCATAATATGGGTTAGCCATCCATATTTTTTTAACTTATCCCCTTTAAATTATAATTTCATCTCGTTAAATCTATAGTGCTAACTATTTCTTTGTTTAACTAAAAAATATATCATAAAAATAATCAAATGACTAGACGACATTTACCGGGTCAGCTGGTCAGTTTATAAAAATCAAATTCAAACATGGTAAACACTTGAATACGAAACATTAATAGAACAATTTCCATATGAACTATATATATTTACCCCAAAAAAAGACAACCATCATTCCACCAATCATCATAAATAATCCTCCAAGAGCCATTAAGTAGAAATGAAGAAACACGACTCGTTTTGCTATTATTCGGGAAAGGAATAAAATGACCGCAGACACCAAAGCTCCAACCATGACAAGAACTTGTGGCCAAATAAGCATTTTACTGGGATTTGGCATCATGAATGTGTACATTGTGTATCCCAGAAACACTCCACAAGGGTAGTAGGATATCCCCACTAAAAATAAACACATTTAATACTATATTACCTATTTCAGTAAAATTTTTGAATAAAAACCTATTATTTCTGGCACAAAACTCATTTTTAGTTGCGATCACAATCTGATTTCGAAACCAACTGATTGGAATAGATTTTCTGATAAACGCCTAAGCAATGCGATAATAATTTCGAAACGTAAATTATTATCTATATCGAAATCCAAAAAAATTTCTCTGTCAATGATCCAGGTTTTACCCAGATTATTGCAAAAGTGGTTGTCAGACAATAAATTATATCTAAAAACATAACTTGTATTTTTAAGTAAAATTAAATTTATGTTGTTCCAGGCATTTTAGAATAAAAAGTTTTTGGTGATCTTAAATCAATGAGACGAAGTGTATAACAGAAATGACAAAGGCGTATTTATGATTCTAATTGGTTTTTATCTTTTATCCGAATCGTTAATAATAGATAAACGTCAATGTAATGTATTAGGATATTTCTAATATTAAAACAAAAAATAAATCTTAAACATTTTTTTTAAATAACAACTGATCCTGGCAATCAACTTTATGTTTCTTCCTTTTTGTATCACTGGACACGGTATGCGTCTGGGGAGTAACGAGATTAACTAATTTAGTTAAACTGCTGCTGTCTGAAGTAATCGATGTTGGTATTTCTTAGGAAAACCCATACGCTTACTCCTCTTTCCCACTTTCCGTTTATTACATCTACGGACCATCCTTACCTATTAAAATACCGCCGTGAATGCATTAATGGTATCTGAACCTTTGCACTATAGATTTCTTTTGAACATTCTCAAAGCACTCTACACGGACTATTGCGAATACATTCCTCATATTTCATTGTGCCACTGTCAATATATATTTGAATTGCCTTGGTTTCCTTCTTTAATGTAGCCTTTCTAATACCTCCAATCCAATCTCAAAGTCCATCTTACATAAATAACGTTTTTGAGTCAGCTTCAAGCAATACAATTCAGTTCAACTTGGAATCCCATAAGTTATAGCCGGGACTAAAAATCAGCTAAACAATTGCATTCTGATTCCAAAATTTTTCCTTAAAATTTCTTTTACCAATATTGCATACCTCTACCGCTCTTCTTTGTCTGTCAGTGTGCATTGGGTTCATGTATTTTTTAAAAACATATTTCATTTCTTCATTTAATATTATGCAAAACGGATCACAGATTTGTGCCAAGTTTTCTTAATTAATGTTTCGAAGATCATTTTTGTTTTCTATAGCTGGACTGTTGTTAACAGTCAGACTCGTCCATTTCATTTCAATTGTTACACCAATCAAAAATATGGAATTCTTTATATAATTCGATAGTTTGTTTTTTCCTTCCATTCCATTCCCCATTTCTATGAAATAGTGCGTACCATTCCACAATTAACTAGTTCATTCAATAGATATTGAAACTCGATAGGATAGGAAAGTGTGAAATAGGATATTAGGAAATTGGATAGGAATTTCTTGAAATACAGAATTGTAAACGAACTAAGAATGAAAGGAAAAGAAGGTTACTATGATCGGAATTCGAAATAGATCAAGTGCGCTTCGACAGTTTAATTAATTGTAATTTTTGTGCGTTTGATTTATTGATAAATGGATAGAAATTATTTAAATACTGTAATGTAAAACGAATGAAGAGAGAAAGGTTAATACTTTATTTGGAAGCAAAAGGGACGTATTTTTAAGGGGTTTGAACCCAAGCATCCCCAGAAGGTAACGTGAAAACGTCTCTATAGTCAATTGATTACGTATTCAGATTGCACACCTTGGACGCTTGCAACAAATATTTAACAAATACAAAAATAGGGTTCAATAGTTGTAATGACCAACTGTGAAAGATAAAATGGGGTTTTGACAGATTCGTGTGAAGTTTATACTGGCCCATTATACTGGGTTTCGCCCAAGTATTTTAAAATTTGCACTGCGTATTTTCAGACAAAATATTAAGCTAAAATAATTAAACCTTGTCCATACATATAGCAGAAACGAACCTTAATCACAAAAAGGGAGGTTGCTGAACTGGAGGTTGTTGAACATTTGTGGGTGGAACAGCAATGACTGGTGGTGCATTTAAAACCACTCCACCAGTTCCTCTTGAGAAGAACAAAATGTTCCTTTGTATTTGAAGAATCGGCTCTTGGAATGTGTTGGGGTACCACTTGAATACGAGGGCTGCTAGGACTATCGCCAGGCAAATGTAAATTATAACATTAGTCCACATTGCCCCTTCACGGAAATCGAGATCACTGGCGAAAAGAATGGTCAGCAGAATTGGAATTTGTTCAAGAATAACTCCAAAGGCTAGATATGGTTCATACAACTTCAAACTACTTAGCTCCATGATTCCAACATCCGGGACAAATGAAGCTGCAGAAGCGAAGAAGTAGAAGATCCAGAAGCAAACTGCAGCTGCTCTAAAGTACCGGGTTTCAACTAAACTGGCAGCAGCGAGAACACCAATAGCAGCCAGAAGTATGGGTATACCAAAAACGAACTTCACTCTAACATTTAAGGATGTTATGATACCCAAAATTAGTCCAACCATAATGAAATAGTGCAATATATATTGCGATCTATGAATTAAAAATTCCTGGAGAACCAATGTTAGAATCAGGAAGAAATTGTTGTACATGAATCCGTTCATTATTTTGGTCAATATCATCAAACAAGTCAGCTTCTTTTGTAAGGAAGTGCTCGGTTTTGCATGTGGGCTATTTTCAGGGAGCAAAGCTGATGTAAATTTGTCCTTTTTCTCATCGGCAGCCTTCAGTTTTTCATCTAAACAAGTTTTATTGTTGTAGACATTCAATCCATGGAAAAGCTCATTTAGAATGAGGAACAATAGGATAGATGCTGAACTATAAGTAAAGAAATGTCCAAAAACCATTGTTCCATTGAACCAGTGTGCACTATAACTGAACCGATGAACTGAAGACACGGTTCCAATCATCAGCGACAAATGGCATAACGCAATTCTCTGTGTCCTGTGCTTGCTGTTGCTTCGGATGTAAATGTAAGCCATTCCTGCTACATAGAATAATCCATATCCAAAGCCTCCCAAAACAGCTGCAAGATCGAAGGCTGTTGAAGAAAAAATATTTATTAAAAAATTATCCTATAAATATCACCATCATATTGGTTCTACAACCCAGATCGGGTCCTTCTCAATTTAATAAATATACTTAAGAATAAATAAATACTCTGAAGACCCTATAACTAAATGAGATAAAAGATTTGGATATAGTATTTGAATCATTTTAAAGAAACTATTGCAATTCATAAACCCACAAATTATTTATTAGTTTACGCCTTTAATTTCCTTTAAGGGGTGCTTCTAAAACAATCAATTAATGAGAATACTCTGAACCTGAATTGCAAAATTCGCAAATTTACCAGACCTCAGAATGTAAAAATTTCGATTAAAAAAAATACACTATGTTTCAAAACTTCATACAATATTTTGTTACAGTTAACGTCTAGTATTAGAACCTGGGTTCATCCCCCATCTCTGAATTCTTCATCATTTAAGTGCTTGTAATGCCACAAATTGAGATAACGTTTTTCAGACATATGGGTATTGGGATTTAAAAAAAAAAATAGTAGGGTCGGACTGAGCAAGTAGAAAGGATCTCTGGGGTCAAAAAGATGTACGAATGATGGAAAGAAGGATAACAAATGGTCAAAAAGGAAAGAAAAAGAATTATTGCATTGACTTATTGAAGCTAACAAAAGGTGTTAAATATCTGAGGAACAGATTTAAATTTTAAATATTTGTAATCTCCGTACAATGTGTTCCTAGAATCTTGATTGCATAATTATTCCAATTTCGATGTTATTTAACTATGTTAACAATTTTGGGTTACTTCATTGTCGTATAAAATTTAAATTATGCGCATGGTTCCCAAGACATTACAGTTATCTTATATAACCAATTAACTATGAGCAACGACGACTACCTTTAATAAACGTCATATGCCCCCCTTCTTCCTCCATCGATATTCCTTCCTACTTTGCGCTAATTAGTTGTAAAAAATTGTAATTGATGCAAGATTCCGTATTACCGGAGGTATGCTGAACATCTAAAGCCCCTCCTCGTATATCGCTCTAGCTCTGCATGCCTATCACAATTTCTGATCCTAACTAACTTATTGCTATCGAAGTATTTCAATATAATGATTTCTTTAAGGATTAGGATACGAAGTATTTATTAGACCCGCCTTTCAGCACTGCACACTAGGACAGTATAGGTCTGGACAATTTAGAGGAGGGACTAGTCTTTAATTATATGTAAGTAAGTTTTAATTGACAGCTTATTTTGGACTAAGCAAATCATGTAAAATGTTGAGGAATTGTTTTCTCCCTGCACTGATACCCTGTCCTTGAAATTATAATATAGATTATACAGCTACATGGTATTTTGGCAACACAATCTAAAAATATCAACCAACATATTTCCCATATAGTAGCATAAATTCTTGTTTTTTTTAAATTTCCACACATTCAAATAATATCATTTACATAAATAACTGATAATTTGAAAACGATTTTTCGATTTGTTTTCAATTAAATAATCCCAAGATAACAAAGAACCATATTTCCTTTGATATAACTATCTGGAAAACACAATGGACGTTATCACAGCCATTTACTTTGATTAGATCTCATGAGTCACTGAACACTTCTCACCTTCATTAAACATCAGCATCAATCCGCTGACTAAGAAGAGGATCATTGCAATGGCCATCAGGTAGAAATGGATGAACACCACTTGCTTTTTAACGTGCCTGGACACGGCCAAGGCTATGGCCGTTACAAGGGCACCTAACATCACCAAAAGTTGAGGCCAAACAAACATCTGGTCGAAATCATGCCTATGAAAGGTATACATGATGTATCCCAGCCATGCCCCACATGGGTAGTAGGACAACCCCACTAAATAAAAGAAGAAATGAATTATAATTACGAAAAACTATTGAAAATAATAAAAAAAATACCTATTATTTCCGGAAACCAGTTCACAAACTTGTCCATGATCACGACTGAGTTGGCGAACAACTGATTGGGCCATTTATTCGTCAAATATCAATAGAGGTATCAAAAGATATGATAAAAACCTTTCGAAACACCGGGTTTCGCCAAATTTTATCGACGCGGATTAATCACACGACTTATCTCATATTTAAATGACAAAGCCCCGAATAATCCAAAGGCCACAATGAAAGTTACAAATTTTGGCTATTCTAAGGATTAAATGATAACAATATATTTTAAATGATATGTTCATTAGTATAAATTTGATCTGCACTGACGATCGATGGTTTTTAGTAATAGGTTTAAATTAACTCGTTTTATGCATTTACACTAAATTTAGCCGATTTGAATTGATGGCGATCTTAAAGCCTTAAGCCACTATTTCAACCCATTCGCTGCTCCAACTATGGATTAGATCTCCGTGTATACATCTTCACAGAATCTGATCAAATCCATGATCAGAATGTCACTGAGTTCCAGGAGATCTTATGTTAAAACACATAACCTCCTTAATATTTTAGACGCATCTTTGTTTTCCTCTCTTCAGTTCAATCAGTTTCCGACTCTTGTTTATATTCGGTACTTGTAATAGACAGTTACTAGACAGTTTGCTCTATCAGTCCAATTGGTTGTAATATTGAAAGAAAAAAATAATAATCTTATATTTTGTTTTTTTTTCAATTTCGGTTTTATTATCTATAGGATATTTTTTTTCCAATTTTGTAAATTAGTTTGGTCGTTTCAGAAGTCAATATTATTTGTGATGAGCTTCTATTATTCATTCATGGTAAGAGTTTTTGAATACATATTTCCTCAAGTCGTAACCTATAATCACTCACAATATCTTTCTCAGTTTATTTACATAATGCGAACAGTCCTAATTATTTGTATATGAAAGATTTCTTCGAAAATAAAGGAAACCATTTCTTCATCATTAAGTAAAATTTGTAATATGTATTATAAATTAAACGAAAATAAAAATTTAAAAGCTGGCTGGAGTGGTTTAATGTTTGGACCAGGATTTAGATAGGGAGAGTGAGATTTACAATTTACAAAGAAAGCACCAAGACCAACATTGCTTTTGTTCTTTTCGATAACCAAAAATAAGATCTGATATTTATATTCAATACATAATTTCTATCCTTGAAAACCCTACCTGTCGATGTATACGTATTATATATCAGGAATTTATTCCTGTAAAAGTATTATATAAATATTAATCAGGGTATAATTTAGATTCAATTTAGATTTAAATTTGTTTTATTCAGGTTGGTGAACTTTTTAGGTATATGTAAATTTAAATTTAAAGAAAAAACTATTCTATCAAATTTCCATTCGAAAAAATTACCGATAATAGTAATTTCGTAATAAAAGTTGTAATCTGGGAATATCAGTTTCATTTATTGATGTATATAAATGCTATCTTTTTAAAATTTGCGTCACTGATATTGCGACTTTGGTTGTTGTGGGTACCATCTGGGAATGGCTTGGATTGGGTATCGAAATTGGGGGGTATCGTGGGGCAGATTCTGTTCGGCTATCTGCACTGCGGGAATCGATTGAATCGTTGAATTAGTCTCGTAATTGGCATGGTGAATGCGCTGGTCTCTGGCTCTGAATTTGTAGTCATTGTACAGGATGATGTGCTGCAATTCTAGGATAGATCGTCCATTAACATTCGGGTAGAGGATTAAGACCATTAATCCTGCTCCAACAACACTGATCACCATCAGGGCAATGGTTCCATTCCACATGAATTCATTCAAATATATCCTTTTGTCGGCCAAAAGGTAGTTAGTTAACCAAACGATAATTATTTCAAAAGCGTGCGCAAGTGCAAAAATCGCTTCAGTATATTTAATATTCGACACCTCAAGGACAAAGACGTTGCTGCAATAGTAGCAGAAACCGATAAATCCCATAAATATGAAATACATTATAAAGCCATTTTCGAAGTCATAATTATCTATCAGAATTGAAGCAACTAAAAGGAAAATGGAGTATCCTCCAACTCCTGCCAAGTAAATGAATTTAGTGGCCACGAATTGGGTCAAAGGAATAGCCACAATTGCACTTCCTCCACACGCTAAGTGAAGGTAGAAAATCGTGTCATCCAAATTCTTTTCAAGAAGTGCAGCCGAGTAATAAGCAGCTAGTGTAAAAACTCCCGAAACAAAGACAAAGTTTGTGATCTTTGTCAAAAAAGCCACAATTGTCAAAACGATTTGGTATCCGTGTCTTCCTCGGGAATACTGCTGATGGCTGACTCTTATATTTCCAACAGGTTGCACTCTGGCCCCTTGCAAGTACTCAAGCCATCCTCCTTGACCATTCTCATGCCTGGACAGCATTGCAGTGTAAAGACCATCTCTTCTCTGGTTTTCTCTCTCGAAATCAATGTCCAAAGACATTTTGTAGTTATAGAACTTTAATTTGCTAAAAAGCNCTTGCAAGTACTCAAGCCATCCTCCTTGACCATTCTCATGCCTGGACAGCATTGCAGTGTAAAGACCATCTCTTCTCTGGTTTTCTCTCTCGAAATCAATGTCCAAAGACATTTTGTAGTTATAGAACTTTAATTTGCTAAAAAGCTCATTCAGCAATAAAAGTCCTATTGAACAAGACGAGGCGATTGTCAACACCATTCCCTGGGTGTAAATTACCCCATTTGCCCTAATACTTTGAATGCAAATTGCAAATGCAAACAAGTACATAAAATTACAAGCAGCTATTTGGGAAGCTCTCATTCTTGGACGGGACTGCATGAAGACGTAACACATTCCTGTTACGAATATGATCCCATGACCAGCAGCTCCTATGTAATAACCCTTTTCGGGATCTGTAAAGATAAACATATTTAAATTAAACTTTTTGGTATGATGATTTTAATAGTTATTTTCAACATTGTATTGA
>JXOV01004552.1:0-31477 GCA_001014945.1 Clogmia albipunctata
ATGTGGACAATTGTCAGCGGAAATGAAAATTCGTTTCTGCAAGGAAAGAAAAACAAATGCGAGTAAAAGGAATTGTCCACTTTTTGAAAGACTTTGTACATTTTATACAGATACTAAAATTAAAACAATATGGTATTTTCAAAACACAAAATTAGTTAGTGATTACGAGTTTTATATATTTTTTTAAAATCTTTATAAAACATTGATCAAACCTGGTTTACTTACTAAAATTTAACGAAAAATAATTTAACATTAAATTAAGTATTAATATTTATTGATTTAAATTTATAGGGCATTTTTTAAATTCAATTTTCAATTTTTTTGTCGAAAAGAATCTTTTACGAATTCTATCATTAAAATATTGATTTTAAAATTTCAGAATTATTTATTTATTTGAAAATAATCAAAGCGTGCAGTAAAAACCCTCATTCTAGTAAATCATTTTTATTGTGTGTACCAAATGTACTTAAAAAGTGTATGTAGATCTATTAATGAATTAATAATTTTTTAATTACTTTGCATTTAATATGTTCGGAAAAATATATGGCAATAAGTTGAATAAATAAAGCTTTATTATCTCAATATTATGATTTTTACCTGAAAATTTAATAAAGGTAAAGAAAAATCTGATTAAAAATAATATTTTTCAAATTGCGCGCTGAATCGAAAAAGAATTTGTTGTTGTTCGAAATATCCAGAAAATGAAAATTGTATGAATTCGGCTCTAGCATTTTTTGTTTCATTTCAACTCATGCTCTGTCTCATCTCCCCTATAATATTGAAAAAGTCAGTACTCTCATTCCCTCCTACGTAAGACTGTATGCTGCTGTTCGCTCGCACCAGGCCGGTTTTATATTCGTTACCGCTTTTCGGATTCAAAACTATTCAACGCTTTTTGGTTGCCGAGGGTCGGAAAAAACTAGCGTTATTATTATTATTTTATAAATTTTAAAACTGTCGGCGAGGAAGTACGTACGTTGGTTTAACAAATTTTTCTCTCTCTCCCCGAAACGGCGTCTTTATCGAATCTCGAGAAGTGAATGAAGAAGTTGTGGATTATTATTCGTGAAAATTAAAGTAACTGAAACACACATCAAATCGGAATTGGATTTTAGTGCAACGGAACATAATTGGGATTATCACATCGCAACAGCAGTTAAACTAAGTGTTTTGTGTGTGCATTTCTGGGAATTAATCCGAAAAGGAATAACAACAAAAACGTGCATAATTATTGATATTGGAAAATTACAAAAATTGAAATTAGTTGGCCCTGCCGAATTGTGCGTTTGTATTGCGCGGTGTTTACGGTTTCTGTGCAGTTCTGGGATAACAATAAAATGATCGTTAATTTGCGGAATTCTGATACAAGATGCGCATTTTGGTGACCCGGTAACGCAAAAAAGGTCAATTAAGGCCCACAAAACTGCAATTTGGCCTCCTAGTTAAGTGGAAAAGTTTATTTTTAGTAGTAGCCAAAAAATTACAATTGTGTTGGTGATAACAAGAAGTAAAAAAATAATTCGACGAGACCACATTTCCTTGGATTACTTTGATCTCTCTCCCCCAACAACTTCACGGCCCTGCAATTTTGTGATACAATTAAAAGTGTCTCTTCTTGTGCAGATTAGTGCGTTGTGTCAAAGTTGAATAATTGAAAATAAATTGGAAATCAAAATAATTAAGGAATATAAGTTGCAAAATGTTCAGTCGTAAAATAAAATTGAAATCAATTTCGGCGAAAAATATGCAGTGTCTGTGTGCGTGAGTGTGGTGGGCAAAAGGTGTTTCATCGGAAAAATGGTCCATATAAAATGCACAAATTCGTCCTCGCATAAAATAGTGTGAAATAATATTTTAATTTTTAAAAAGAAAAAAAATTGCCATTTCCAAATCTAAGCAACCCGGCGCAAATACGCGAGTGATAGTGTGTGTGTGCGTGTGTTTATGTGAAATTGTATTAGGCCATATAAAATTTAA
This sequence comes from Clogmia albipunctata, assembly GCA_001014945.1. Taxonomy (NCBI): domain Eukaryota; kingdom Metazoa; phylum Arthropoda; class Insecta; order Diptera; family Psychodidae; genus Clogmia; species Clogmia albipunctata. The sequence goes on from JXOV01004552.1 coordinate 1,978, forward strand.
TAATCAATCCACCACCACACCACCCTTAATTAGTTCACCAAAAATAGCAATATACGCAAATTAAAACGCNAAATTGCCATTTCCAAATCTAAGCAACCCGGCGCAAATACGCGAGTGATAGTGTGTGTGTGCGTGTGTTTATGTGAAATTGTATTAGGCCATATAAAATTTAATAATCAATCCACCACCACACCACCCTTAATTAGTTCACCAAAAATAGCAATATACGCAAATTAAAACGCAAAATGAATTCGATGTTTTGCATAGTGATCACAATTACTTGGATTATTACCGTTTTCTCGCAATGTGGACAGGTAATTTTGTTTCTTTTATTTTATTTATTTTTAAAATAAAATGTTGACAGTGTGAGTTTAAATTTGACTGAATGAAGAATGGGATAAAGTCAATGTCTACTGAAATTGTCTGTTCAATATAGGGTGTCATCTGGTTGATGTGTTTTATTTGTGAAAAAAAAGTTGTTTACTAATTTTGTTGTTGGTAAAACTGAGGTTTTGGGGGTATAGTTTTGTAAAATCTGGGTTGTTGCTCCGGATGTGCGAATCCGGCATATGGCAGATGCACCACTAACGAATACGAAGGACGGAAATGGACGTTTAGATGAAAAAATATTTTAAAAAAACGAAAAGATCAGGTTCTTTCAAAAATGCTAATCTAGTTTCTCATAGTTTGTTTAAAATCACGACTTTGTTTCACTAATTTATATTGATTTTCACCTTAATTTAAAAGGAAATCGGATCTTGAAAAGAGAAAGCCCCAAAAACGTCAGAGAAATGTACCAAACCAATTTTAAAAGGCCAAAATTAGCTCGAAATTGGTGCACTTTTGGTAGTTTTGTTGTTTATGTAGCTTTTTTAGACAATGAACAGTGAAAAATTAAAATATTAATTCCGAGTGAAGAAACTAGCATTACATCAATATTAAAAACTGTAAGGGGGAGAAGCGAAAAAAATAATGAAGATGAGAAGCCGAAAAGAAAGAAACTTAATTATCAATTTATGGGTTAATTAATTAAGTGTTTTTGTTTTCTGGTGCGGCTCTCGCTTCTGTAGAGAGATGAGATTTCAGATTCTGATTTAATTGTTTGTTTGAGGGCAGATTTCAGCCCGTGATTATGATCTTGTGTGTTTTAATCAATCCAATTTGTATCCCGAATCCAATTACAAAATCTTCATGCAATATTTTCTCCTAAAGTGATGGGAATGCTTGACGTGAAAAAAATTGATCGATCACTTGTCGATCGACAGTGATCACAGTTTGTCGATATGGTGATCGATCAATATATGAATGGAATTGTGTATATTTCTGTTTTTATTTTATGTATCATCAGTGTACAAATGTTAAATGGGTTTTTGTTCTCATCGCGGCAATCACTTGGAATCCGTCGTCGATCGATTTGGCACCACACGGCAAACTGTAAAACAAATAGTCACCTCTGGTGATCTTCAACAGAGAGACGGTGATTCATTCATCTTTAATTAAATATCATCGCCAAAGGGTAGACTTTTTGTATCAGAACAGTAGTTTCCTCTTCAAATAGGACGACGATCGTCATTTGTCTGGTTAGTGTAACATTNAAGTAGTTTCCTCTTCAAATAGGACGAACGATCGTCATTTGTCTGGTTAGTGTAACATTGTTGGAGGATCTCTTTTTATATTTCTATTTTGTTGTTTTATGACAGACGGAAAAAATTCTGAAGAGGATCATTTTACGTGTCTTATGGCACTTTATGATGATCATCAATGATCATTCAAGTTTTACGGATTGGTGGAAGAGAAAGAGAAAAAATTGGTTAAATAAAACCGACAAGAAAACTACATAAATGAAACACAAAAAAATAATACACAGAGAGAAGCACGAGTAAAAGAAACAGCACAAAGAGCCTCGCGATCGAGACAGAGACGAAAAAAGAGAACTGATGATGATAATGATGACGATGACTACAAGATCTCCAAGACGACGAATTGTTTCCCACGGCTCGCTCCGCGGTCAAGCCAGGGTTTCTGTATCGTCGCTGTTTTAGTATGGGTGATAATAGGATTTTTTCGGCGAGAGATCACATTAAGGATTATTGGAATGTTTCTACATAAGATTGGTTGAATGTGAATTGGACCTTAAAATTTTATTGAATTGTTGAATTGAGTAGGGTCAAAATGCACTTGAAAAGGTCGATCCTCGGCTCTTTAAAAATGGTTTACATATTGCAATACCAGTTATATGGTTGAAATTGGAGAAGAATGATTCATGAATGTTCTTATTGGAATAGATGCTGGTTGGAATGGAAATGGTTTTAAATGCAAATTTTTGTTCGATTAGTGGGATCAAGCTTATTAGAGTCAATAATGAATGATCTGTAAGAAATTTGATCATAATCCGGTCNTTATGGTTGAGATTGGAGAAGAATGATTCATGAATGTTCTTATTGGAATAGATGCTGGTTGGAATGGAAATGGTTTTAAATGCAAATTTTTGTTCGATTAGTGGGATCAAGCTTATTAGAGTCAATAATGAATGATCTGTAAGAAATTTGATCATAATCCGGTCGAATGGAATAAAATGTGGAAATTTATGTGAATAATAATCACAGGTTCTGGGATGTTAATTTAGTAAGCTTCTACCAGGTGTGATTTTATAAAATATATGTTGTTGCTTTTGTATTGTTACTTTGTCGTCGTTTTCGTCGTCATTTCTGGGGCTTTGGCTCCAAATTAGGTGTTTTCATTAGTTTTTTCAACACTAAAATTAGATTAGAGAATAAACATGCGATTAGACCGGTGATCTTTACAGAGAGAAGGAGAGAGATCGCGATCGAGTCTTCTTATATACACATGAATTGTGAATAGACAAAAAAATAAAATTATAAAAAAGTGACTGCTGTGAATAGTGATAAAGTTAAACACACTAGATATAGTTGAGCACAGGCAGTGTAGTATGTGAACAAGAGAAGAGAAATTGGAATTTTGTCACCGGCAAGAATTTCGCAACGATCGAGTGTATGATGATGATATGTATACGCCTTTGTGTCGCGCTTGGTTTTTGGTTTGCAAATATGCTGTGTTGGTTGGTTGGTGCAAGAGGAGAGGCAGAGGATGATCAGACATCGAAATAAGAACCGAAACAAGAGACCGGGAGGAGAGAACATTGGTGGAATGTAGTGTCTCTGATTCCCATGATATGGTAAATGGGCATAAATCAAAGTGCAGAAATGTTTAATCTTTGTGGATTTTTGGGTGGATAAACATTCTTGAAAGGCTTCGCCGTTTTGTCTCGAGCTTAATTGTATGCCCTGTGGTGGAAAAGTAAAATAAGAGAGTTTAATACAATTGACCTGGATGCATTTAGCGACCTTATTGCATTGAGATTTTTTTATGGAAAAAGTACTGACATTTGTAAACTCATCTATTTGTAAATTTCATTTAAAATGTTTTTTTAAACAACACAACTTGAAACTTGTTTTATGATATTTCAAATAAAACGTCAAAACATGGTACATCTGCTCCTTCCATTATGATCAACAGAGGCCAGTTGAGTGCAATTAATTTTCGCTTATTTACTTTTATAATGATACTTCATTTTAATTTACGAATTCAAAACGCACAGTAGGAAATTCCATGACATATTTAATCATCAATTTTACGAATTAATTAACTGTCTAATCCATATAGTTGCCCAGTTTGCATGTTTGGCTCTCTCTATAAATGGTGGTTGGTCGAATGCCGACAACAACGGGAGATAATTATTGTTGAAAAAAAATTCAAAAGAATATTGAAGGAAAAAGCTGGAAATTTGGATATGTGTAATTTTCTACCATTTATTTTTGGGTGGTTTGTTGTGATTATCGATCGTTTTTCTTCTCACTCAGTTATATGAAATGTAAAAACTGGAATATACAAATTGATGCGTTGTGCATCCCCAGTCCAGCAGCCAGTCAAATGAAGAAGAGACTGGCATTCGTGTTTTCTTGAATGGGATCGATCGCGTTTTTCTTTTGGGTGTTTCCAGCCACATTTCCTATGACCTTCTCATCCTTGAGCCAAGTGAAAACTTGTGCTCTTTGGAAATGATGGTGTGCTAATTTTAAAACTGGAAAAAAGAAGGCGAGCTAAACTAATAATAACCACGATCGGGATGGATGTTTGAATGAAACTGAAAAAGAAGAAGGCGGCATTTGAGTCTGTGTAAGTGCTTGCAAAAACCATGGGAACCAAAGATAACAGGGGATCATCATCCAACAAAGTAACTGATCGGGCAATGAAAACGATGACGATCATTAAAATATCAGACAAATTCTCATCTCCAGAATGATGCTTGGTGCTCTTAAAACCAGTGGGAGAGCATTGCAAAAATTTCTTTGTGTTATTAATGTATGGATAAAGATATTTATTAAAGAACTATATTTGCAAAAGGAACAACTAATAAAAAGAAGGAGAAAAACCAGATAGAAGTGAAAGAAGATCCCCAAACAGTAAAACAGCGCACGATCATAATTTATTTGATATTTTCGGCTCTTGGTAAAAAGATTGAAGATCAGAACTCGGAATGACCTCAGTAAAGATATGGCACAAAGTTTGGAGAAGACATTAAGAATTTAGAATGCAAAATAAAATTGGGTTAATGATCTCTATTCCAAGCCATCATTTGCCTGTTTTTAATCACCAAAAATTGCCGCTAAACTGGTGATCTTCACTTTTAAAATTTATTATCGGTTGTGGATAATAAGGCCAATAAAAATTGGATTTATTATTGCTTATTCCATAGAATGGATGTCGGCTTCACTTTGCGGAATTATTATAATGTTATACAAAAGAATTTGTGGTGGTGATTCGATAAATTCTCGATCGTGGACGGGATCGAAATGACGCTTGCCGATGATGATCTCTGGCCGAGATAATGCAAATTCTTATGTACATGCTCATTTTTGGAATTGGATTCAATTTACATGCCATTTATAATGCAATAATTTTGCGATTGATCATGGAAATGATCATCGCCATATAAATGATGATCACCATCATGGTCATGATCACAAAGTGATCTAAAGCCCCCAGTAAAACATAATGGAGAATACGGCAAATGACTGCACAAACATAAATATAATTGGTGAATAATTGAAAATTTCAGATGTTGGACAAAGCCACCAATAAGAAGACGGAAGGATCAATGGATTGAGGTTGATAGAATTTATGATCGTGTTTGATGTTAGATGACGTACGTATTTATTGTGCTTATAGATCGTCAATTTCAATTATCTACAATTTGTGTATATTTTAATTGATTGGTAAATGGATATCGATTGAAGTTTGAGGTTATGTCTACTAGTAGGAATGGCAGTGCGGTCAGCAAAAGAATGATCTTCAATGTGAGTAATCGTGTTAAGTGGATGTAAATTGTTGTACTACTTAAAGTCAGGCTTCTAAATCAGTGGGAATTTGAAGATGATGATCTCGTCGTGTGTTTAAAGAGAAGTGATGAGATCCTGTGAACAGAGATTCCCAAAAGTGATCTCTTCTAGTCCAATTAAGTTACAGCTTCAACATTCTATATTCGGTTTAATGTTTTTTGGTTAATGAATTGAAAGAAGCAGCGGCAGAGTAGCGCGATCATTACGTGTGGATATGCCATGGTTGGTACTTGATCAGGTAGAGAAGCAGCCAGACTATAGGTACTAAATGGATATGATCATCATGATCATATACCTGGCGAGAGAGAACAATTAATTGTAATTTTAATAATTACGGTTCTCTGCATATTTTTGTAGTTGGTATTATTGTTATTAGGTGTATTGAGTAGTAGTTTGTGAATATTTTTAACTAAAACGGTGCTTTAGTCGCGCGGATGCTAATAAGTGTATGTGTGCTTATGAGAGAGAATAATGGGTAAATATGTGCAATCAGCAGCAAGTTTTTCTTTTTCCTCTTGACTATTTAGAATCACATTTATGCGCCACGCCGGTGTGGCAGATCGTCTACTAATTAGTCTCTCGAGAGATGAGATCACGCAATGTGTCATAAGGAAAAATATGAAATAAGAATCTTTCAAGTTATGATCGAAATATAATTTTGAGGTTAAAAATTGCATATTTTTCGATCATCTTCAATTCGGAAGTTGCCGATGAGTTTTTGTGGTCGAGGTGATTTAATAGGGGCCTCCTCTACTTCTGGGCTTATTGCTTGCTTTTTAGGCTTTCTGTAAAGTCATTTCGGGAGATCATGAAGAAGCAGCAGCAGCAGAAGAACAGATGTAGAGATTGGGAATAAGACGATGACTGTGTATAAAAGTCAGACAGTTGGACTAATGGATTTTCGGTGGTGCTGGGATTGTTTGTGAATTATGTGAATTTGTCGATTGAATAATTTCAATAATTTGTCTTGAATCGATCAACAAATTACTATTTAATGCATTTGATGTGATTTCCATTTTAACATACCATATTGTGTATATTTTTTGTATAAATATTGGACTAATGGAAAATGATGGTCTTTACAGGTTTCTAGTTCGGGTGTGTTTGAGTTGCGGCTAAAGTCATTTCGCAACGAGAACGGCAGGGATAATGCGGGTGCCTGTTGCAGTGGACGATCGGATCCGGCGACAGGGAAGTGCATAGGAACGTGTAAGACTCGGTTTCGGGTCTGTCTGAAAAACTACCAGGCCACGATTGATCCGACGTCGCCATGCACCTTTGGTGATGTGGTGACCCCCGTCTTGGGCGAGAACAACGTGAACTTGACGGGTCAGCAGCAGCAGATGGGCTTCATTAATCCCATCCAGTTTCCGTTTGACTTTTCGTGGCCGGTGAGTGATGAGATGGTGAAGTTGATGTTCTTGTAGAAAATTTATCAAAGACCGCTTAAGTGGGATTTAAATTATGGAAATTCAATGAATCCGATTAGAGAAGCTTTTATGAGTCGAACTTATTGTAATTAAATTATTCTTATTATGTCCAATAGTTTATAAACAGCATTTGTTAGTTCTCTGGGTTTATTGTAATTAACTCTTTGCGACAGGAATTGACTCGAATCACGAGTCCAAAATCGAAAAATGCAATTTACGATTGTAAAAAGTAAAGGGCTGCTGGTATGGAATGGATGGTGTGCCAGAAAGGCCCGGCACAGGCACTCGACAGCAGAACGCGCGATATGTGTCGGAAAAGACATCTGCCGTTCAGGTTATTTGGCGCACTGGCACCACTATACCAAATTACGCACCCATACCAGGACAACTTCTATATGACACGTTTTGTAAAACGGCATGAAAAAGGAGCCAGTGTCGAATTAGGGGGTACTACTACTTTATCGAGTGGAAACGATTTCTACTAGGTTGTAAAAACACGTTATAATAAAATTCCAGCGAAAAGGGGAATCAGTCTCATTTGAATAGGGTTTGTAACGAATTTTCTGTATAAATGACACGATGAAATTTGTAAAATTATAAAAGTGTGTTAATGTAAAAGGAGTCTATAATAGCTGTAAATGTATTAGTAAAATTGGCTGAAAGTGAAATTGGCATTTTTGTTAGGGGGTTGGGAATTTTAATAGAACACAATACAAAGCTACGACCTCTTTAAAATTACAACAAGTGATCGATGAAAAACCGTTATTAAATGGCCCTTTAAACGTGTTTCACTATTAATATTATTATTTCGTTTATTGTAATTCTGGATGAATGAGGGTCACATAATCCGCGTATAGCCTTATTGTCGGTCGGGCGTCATCATCATATCGTCGCGAGGGTCTATTTTTGGACGGATATTTGCAACTGCTGAACACACAGGGGAACAGCAAGCAGACCAAGCCTGGTGGAAAGAATGAAATGGAAAAAATACTTGATATAAATTGAACATGTGTTTGCGAATTTTTATGACTGTTTAAAGACATGCTGATAATTGCAAATTGTGTGTCTATTGAAGAAGACATGAGCATATCACTGTGCAATTTTAGTATCATCCTCCCCAGCAGAGCGAAAACGGCAAATAAGAATCCAGAGACTATTAGAAAACCGTAACGACGATTTATTGTAAGAAAAAAAAATCTAAAATCTTTGGTACCGCACCAAACTAAGTGAATATTAATGATAGAAAATGAATCAGAAGTGGAATAGATAGACATCGTCATCATTGTGATGGATAATAGTAAAGTCTCTCTCTCTTACTAAATGAAGAAGAATAAAAGACTGAAGAAGTGCACACACAATAATTTGAATTGAAACGGATGGAAAATCAAATGGGAAGACGACTTGACTAAAGAGAGCTGGATAGAAAGAACAGAGAAAAATAAATNCGTGATGGATAATAGTAAAGTCTCTCTCTCTCTTACTAAATGAAGAAGAATAAAAGACTGAAGAAGTGCACACACAATAATTTGAATTGAAACGGATGGAAAATCAAATGGGAAGACGACTTGACTAAAGAGAGCTGGATAGAAAGAACAGAGAAAAATAAATACTAGTACGAGTAGTTGGTAAAAGACACTGTGATTCGGTGTCGTTGTTATTCTTTTGTCTGAGGCGATAGATGGGTATAATATTGTTGTGTAAAGAAGTAACTTATGGTGATTTTTGTTCACTATTTTTTTGTTGCTGGAACAGCTACAAATATAATAATAAAAGAGGAATAATAGTAAGAAGACAAGAGGAGTATCATCATCATTTCAGTTAGAGAGACAGTCATTATGTACAGAAACGATGCGTGACACGAAAAAAGCCCCACCAGCCAAAAGAACGAGGAGATGGAGAGAGGGCTAGAGCGCGCGGAGACATTGTTCTTTGGCGGTGCGCGCTTTGCTAAGCCTTAACGCTCAACTTGCCGGATCTTATTCATCAAATTGACTATTCGGTTTAATATGTTGTTTGTTTTTAATCAGTCTTTTACATAGAAGGTGTAAGGTCTAAATGATGGTTTTGATTTAATTTTTTTTTCTTCTTGTTTTTCGTCAAAACACACACCAAATAAAGAGACTAAGCGCTTGATAGCCTCAACCTTATATGCGGATACTTATGGCTTCTTCTGTTAACCCCAGGTATTGTTGCCGATGGAATATATCATTTCCGCTCCAAGAAGCAAATAAAAAGCGGCCAGCAAAGAGATTTGATACAAGACGGAAATCTGAGCATATAAGAGCATTGACCATGGAGAGAATAAAGGCGAAAAGATTGCCAAAAAATGTCACCATATAGCTCTTCTTATTTACTTAAGGTGACTCTAATTAGAAGTTTTAAACAACAGTATTTAATTCAATTAATTAATGGTCCAAGCGACAGAAGAGCGATAGAGAGAGAGAGAAAAGATTCAAGTTCCAGGAATAAATGATCATGTAGAGAAACATGAACCGTGTGAGATATTGCGGAATTCAATTAACATTTCGCGGTCCATAATTTGTGCACGAAACAAAAAAGGGACTCCAACATCGTTTAATCTAAATCGTCTTATCAAAAATATACTATATATTAAAAAAAAGACTGGAGTATTCGCATTTTAATTGGGTGGTGGGTCATGGGACACAGAAGAGGACTAACTAACCTGGGTTCTCAGTTCTCACTGCGAATAAAATTTATGTGACCTGAAACCGAATATTTTGCCACAACCAAAAAATTGAACAAAGTGCGCGGGCCTTTGCTGTACTGAGTGTTTCTGGGAATAAAAGAGAGAGGGTATGATGACAATTTGCGCGCACACTTTTAAAGTTCCCGGCAGGTGCTATTATAAATTAATAAGTTAGCTTTTTTAGCCAGACCAAATGAAAAGAGTCAATTTTTCATAATTTGGATTCGAACAAAAGATGAGCTCTCAAATAGTGTTAATAATGTAGATTTTGGACACTAGCGCTAATAGAAAGTTGAGCGTCGTGTGGGCAGCGTCCTCAAAATTAGACAATTTAAATGGTCTTTGTCATAAGCTTCTAATGTCAAGAGACCCACACAGATTTGAGATTTTCTAAAAGACTAATTGGCATCTTTTTTCTCTTATTATTTGTAATTTCTAGGGTACGTTCACTCTGATTGTGGAAGCCTGGCACGAACCCAATGAGACTACATCCAGATCATCCGGTAAGTTTTGATATTTTCAATATAATCTGAGTAGTAGACATTGACTTTTGGCGATCATCAAGATCATCATCACGTGTAAGAATCCGAGATCTCTGTAATCTATTCATCAACAGTTAATTCGAATCGCGATCTTCCTCCCACAATAATTGAGAGTTTGTTTCTTTTCTACTTCCAATTATTTTTGTTGTTGGCATAGGGTCTTTGGTTTATTTATTTAACATTTTTTCATGTGGTATTGCGTGTGGCTCAATTACGGTTAATAATATTTATTTAAATGGGTTAGTTATTTACACGAGTCAATTACTAAGAACTATAGAGTGAATACACGTTAATACACTATCAAATGGAGGATCAGGAAGGAGTTTTTGGTTAGTTTGTTGGTGGTGAAAAAAGAGTAAATAAATAAATATTGGGATTGTCGTTAAATAGGTTTTTTATTAGGCGAAGTACAAGGGTGGCAGTGTGTCATATTAGAGGAATATCTACGGAGATAAACAGTTGTTATTTGAGTAGATCCGATAAGAAGAGATGTGAGAAGCGAAGGAAGCCGGAAGAAAAACTTATTTATTTTGATAGACAGACTTCCTCGGGTCTTCTGATTTTTGGGAACCAAAAAAAAGGTTTTTGCATAAGATACCGTTTTAAAAATGTTGAGTTGACTCCAAGAACCGCTAAGTTTAGCCTAAAGGAAACTATCAGGCTTCTTGTCCCTTACTTTATCTCCATTTTCTATACAATTTTGGTTTCTCAGAGTCGCTTCCAAAATAGCCCAAGGAAATTTTCTGGATTAACCTCGATTCTTATGTAATATTTCTTTATGAATGGATCTTGTCTTTTTCGCAAGGTTCTCATTTAATTAATTTTTTGAGTTTTCTGCGATCGTGTCTTTCTCGCCTATAGTTTGACTTTGGATGCAATAATAATGTATAGTAATCGATGATGCTAGCGCGTCACCTTGAACAATTCCTCCTTCCTTTTGTTCATTTGTGTTGCATTGGAAAATGGCTATATTGTTAATGATGTTAAGAATGAAATGTGAAGGTAAAGATCTTTTGCAAAATCATAGGAAATGTGTGTGCGCCTGTATTTGACCTTAGAACTTGGACTCTTCTTTATTGTCCATTAAAAGTATTTTCACTGAGAGACAGCTGGATTTTGAGGGGCCATTTTCTCGGATTCCAATGGTTTGTCTTATGCCTCTTGTCCGTCCGTTGTATTGGATCTGAGGCAAGGCAGAGCACCCGGGATAATTGTTTTTGGACCAAAAGACGATTTTGAGAGGTGAAACTGGGAGATGATGGTACCTGGAAATAATAAGAAAGAATAGGAAGAGGAGAAGGCGATGCATTTAAGTAAGGCAGATGTTTTATGTAGTACACTCTCTAAAAGAGAGAGAGATGAAGGAGTATATTTTATGTTTGATCTCTAGGGTCGTGTCTTCTTCTTTCTGGACGGTCAATTCTTGGAGTTGCGTTTTACTTGAAATATTTTTTGGTACACAAACACACAGCTAATAATAATAAAAGAGTGCAAAAGGCATATTATCAGCGCGGTGGTGCGGGGAGAAAAGACAGAATTAAGAAGAACAAGATGATGAATTTACGAATCGTGTTCTGTATTGCTTTTCTTTTCACCCAGTCACACGGCGGCGGCGCGATCTGCAGATTTTGTTCTGTTCTTCTGGTGGTGGAAAGACAACAAGACGGAAAGAACTATGTAGCGTGTTTTTGGATTTTTTTGCTGTAATTCTTAAGTTCTGGTTCTCCCATTCTCAGCTTTTAAAGAGATAAGAATTTTAAGGCATTTTTGGGGTTAATTTTGCAATTTAATTTGTTGTTGTTTTTTAGAGAGACGTAATTAAAGCTATTGTCTCTCCAAAGTGTATATGGGGATACCGGCGACGACGATGATTGGATAAGCCAAAAGACGTGGTATATAGCGATAAACAAAAGAGAATAAAGTTCAACCTGTTGAGACATTCCAATGGTGCTATTAGTTTGTTTTGGGAATAAGATATAGAAAGAGGTGAGAGATGAAAAGGGGTTTACTGAGACTTGAACATAAAACGAAGGGCAAAGAGATGGGAAAGGTTATTCTTAATATCTTAAAACAATCAAAGTCTTCTTTAAGCAAAATTATTTTGCGAAATTTTGAATGTACAGGCAAAAGAAAGATTTGTTGAATTTCAAACGTTTTCGATTTGATGGGGTTTCTCCAGTTCCACTAAATGGACGTGACGATTACAAGACTAAATTCACACCTTGACTGGCATGCTAATTGTTTGCAATATAAGCAGTTATTGTCATTGTTGAAATTCCATGAAAATTGATTTTTTGTACCTGATCCTGGCTATTGATTACCCAGTTTTTATGCGGGGTTCACAAATCTATTATTTTCCTAGTTTTGGTCTCTCACTCTCTGTAACAAGAAATAGCAGCAGCAGCAACATCTTGCATAATGACCGATAGGAATGTGTATTTCTATAGACCTCAAATTGAATTGGTATTGATTCTCGGAAATGGGTGTTTTCACGTTGGAGGATTTCTTTCAAATTGAATTTATGGTTTTCAATAGTCTCTTCGGTACAAAACATAAACCAGTAGAAACCCAAAGATGTGGAATTTTATGTTGATGTGAATTATGTACGAGTATAGGGGATTTTTAAAATGTTCGGTTTTATTTTATAGAAGGATTTTTTTCGGACGAGCAAAGTGCGAAAAATAGAGTTTGGCTATTCGAGTGGAAAAATTCTTATAAAATGACATTGATAAAATTAATATAATTTTTTAAAATATTCAATTTCGGATTTCAATAGGATTTAAACAATCTTATAATTATTAAATAATGTATTTGACATTTATCAATAAAACCAAACCGTTGTGGATTCTACTAAGCTGCCGGTTTAAATGGTCTTAAGCTCTGCTTCTATTTATCAATTGAGGAATTTAAGAGCGAATGAGGTTTAGTGTGAAGAAAATTCTAATTAATTCTTTTTACTATACCTTTGTTGTTTGTTTCTGTTTAATTTTGAAGTGTAGAGCTTTTACGGTAGAGGCAAAAAAATCTCTGGTCTTTGCTAAACTCCCTAGACCGTAGATTTTTTTCATTTATTTACTTGGTCTTAATTCTCTTCCAAATGTTGTTGTAACTCTTCTACTGCATCATTAAATGGTTCTGGGTGATTTTTGCTTCATTTTCATGTGTACTGTTGAAAAGAGTTTGGTTATTAATCTGTTGTGGATGGAATGGGCAAAAAATTGGCAAAACGTGCTATAGTATTCAAGAAAGAGAAACAGAGCTTAGGAGAAGAGTAGAAGATTCGAAAGAGAATGAGTTATTAAACTGAATTCATAATTAATTCTTTTCTTCTTTTTCTTAGTAATGTTGTCTGATCTAGGTGGACAGATGAAGCTGGTTAGACAAAATTAAGAATAGATAGCCTAGAATGTGCGAATTTTAAATTATCGCCTATCTTCTTGGAAATGGTTTTTATCGGTAGACTAAAAAGTTTGATTGGATTAACTTTGAAGTCGTCAATTTTCATTACGTACCTGTTTAACTAAATAAGGGTATCTAGTGGTAATATTATGTACTGTAGTGGAAATACATATTTCGACTCAAACACCTGCAATGATGGAGAAATATCGCCAATTGATTGGAAATTTATTGATCGCTTTTTATAGGTTAGGCAACGAAAAGTTTCCTGTTTATGTATCGCGCAAATCTTTTGTTTTGCACCTTGGCCTGCGCGCGGATTAGGCAAATGATTTTCGATTGTATGCTATTGTTGGTATGATGATCATGATGATGCAAAATTGGAAATGGAATAATAATTGATTTGTTGTGTTTTATTGATTTCTTGTATTAATGTACCATTTTTTCTGCCATTGTATCCGTTTCTGGACAGGTGTTCTGATAAAGCGGCTCTCGATTCAGAGAGTGCTGGACGTGAAGGCGGATTGGACCGAAGATAGCCACAACACATCAGAATCGGCGATCCAGTACGACTTTCGGGTCACCTGCTATGCACACTACTACGGAGCGGGCTGTGCGAATCTATGTCGACCGCGCGACGATCATTTCGGACATTTTACCTGTTCATCGACCGGAGATCGGGTCTGTTTGGCCGGATGGCAAGGGGATTATTGCACAAAACGTAAGTTGCGATTAATTAAATGATTATTAATAATGATAAAGAGCTGATTGAAAAGGTATTTTCCTTAATGAAATCGTCAAAATTGCAAATTTCTGACAATTTATATAAAATACATTCGAATCAAGATCGTTCTCGATAATATGATCGAAAAAAATGGAGCATCGCGCGTTTCATTTCTTTCTGTTTTTGTTTTGTGTGGTGTGGAGAACAGGAAAGGCAAAATGGTCGAAAATCTAATGATGAGCCCACTACCAGGGGGTCTCCTTTAGCTTAAATAGGCGGTTAAAGATCATCTTCTGATTAAACGAGAAAAGAGAAGCGGAGATCCGAATATAGAGAAGCAATTAGATACTATCACAAAATTTGATGTTTCATTTAATTTAACATTGTGACGATAAAGAGAGCTAAATTTGTGTTCGGTCGTGTTGTTGGGTTACTATTCCCTGTTCAGATTTTTAATTAATAGCCAAAAGAGAGGTGTAATTAAATTTTTAATTCAAGTATGCGTATAATACAAAGTGATCTTCTTCTGGTACATTGAGACTCGCGGTCTAATGCCGTTGTGATTCTAAAAGGGTGGTGATGATCACCATAAAGTGGCTAATAAAAGAGTCAGCTTTAATTATTGTGAAGGTACAGGTTTTAATGATCGGTTGGGTTTCTAATTAAATATACATAACTCGTATAATTTTTTGATGGACGCGATCATCTGTATTATTTAGAATTTGGTGCAAGACGCAGTGCGGTGAGAAAGGTTGAAAAGTACATGTGGATTAGAGTAAAGAGAAGCTTTCAAAAAGAGATGACGACACGACGACCAAGTCGGATTAAACACTTGAAGACTTGAGGATTTCCATGCTCCATTGTTTGATCTATGTGAAATTTTAATAATAATGGTTGTTGTTTGACCAAAAGACCAAATAATGAAACAGATAATAATACAGTTGGATTGTTGGATTATTTTTGGGGATAGTTAAAAGGCGGGTTTGCAGTCAAAATATAATTACAGTAACTGAAGTGATCTGGTCATAATATTTCTAAATTAATTGATAGATCTTAATGATCGGTTAGCGGTCGGCGATCGTTTGTAATTTGATCATACTAAAATGTGCTTTCTAGTAAGGTGTGTTGTCAAGGTCTTCCACTGATCAAATAGTTAGCAAAGGTATATTTAGTAAATAGAGCAATAGTGAGGACGGGGGAGAAGATAGGAAATAAATGTCCCTGGGAATCGGAAACGGATGCAACGGGATACGTTTGTCGACTACAGATCACCTCTTGAAGTTTTCTCTCTGTTTATCTTTTTACATATTCCATCTGTTGATCCAAAGAAGAGACTATTGTAGAGATTTGTGACTGGTGGTGTATTCTTTTGCTACCACGTTTTGTGCAGTTATATTCAAGTGGGCTTGTGTATTCGTTGGATATCCATTTTTGTTTTTTTAATCTTCCCACGCCGGGAGCGCTTAGCTACTATTTTGTTATTGTTGGCATAAAATGAAGGTGGAAAAAAGCGAAACCGATAAAGATAAAAAAGGAAAACGGTGATAATAATAATATGGGGTTTTTATATACATTTTAATATATGAAACATAATAACACCACTTGATGAAGCTGATGGTGTGTGGTATAAGTAAGGAGGATTTGTAGATCTAGGTATATTATGACGATGGTGATGAGGAGATTTATCAAATGGTTTATCGTTTTAAAACGCGGCGGGCTGGAGAAAGGGAGAAAGACCGACTAAAAGAGACTATTCATAAGAAGGGATTCTGCTTCTGCTGATACCGCCTTTGGATGGAACACAAGTGTAGAGCTGATGGACCGGCTGATCTGCTGTAGTAAAGAAAAGACCCATTGAAGAAAAAAATCCGGAAACGGAGTAGACGATCACTGGTGCTTGCTTACCTCCGCTGCCTGGGAAATGATTGTCGTTCCCTTTTTACCATAAAAGCCAGGTTATCACTCCATGAATTAGTGTTGTTGCTGTTGAGAAAGAGACGTAACGACATTTCGCAAATTCCAATCGATATGGCAGAAAAACTAATTAATTTTTCATATCTGTTGAGTGTTTCCAAAGAGATTCAATAGTAACAAAAATGTGGCTCTTATGTCTATTCACTTGCGGATTGTTGGTGTGTCTCTGTAAGCAGCAAGATGCAGGTTAGAAAGTAAAAACTAGAATGAAAATTGCAATAGACTATGCAATGTGGATTGTGAATTTATATCGTATTCATTCCTCCAGTCACTGTCCTAGGCTCTGGTTGGTGTTTTGCTAATAATAAATAATGGTGAAAATTATTATTGTTTGACAGGTGCCTGTTTTATGTTGATTATAAAAAGCGACTGGTAGATTTAGCGGGTTCTCGGATCGGGGATGGACACGCACTGGCTGGTTGGCGTTGTCAAAGTCACAGGGAGAGAGATATAGAGTTGGAGATGGAGAAAAACCTGCATTTTAATTCCATTACAATATAAAGCTCATATTTTTGTTATTTATTATTCAATTTATTTATTTACAACTGGTAATTGTAAATCGATCTCGGGCACAAAAAGTGAAAAACTGCAATGGTTTTTGCATTTGTGTGTCTGAATCGAACAGAATAATTCACTTTGAGTTACAATTATATGGAATTTCTTGTTAACATTAATATAACATTGTGTTGCCAGGTCTGTTTCTCCCTCTCTATCTCTTTATTCCCTTTGACTCCTCAAAGTGTTAAGCTGTCGAGGTTAAAGACAAGACCCGATTCCAGCACTTAACCACCATCAATAAAATGTGATTCCATAACGCTGATGACGCGGATTTGGCATTGCAACAGTGAGAAATTCCTCTGTTGTATATTATATTCTTTGGCGAAAAATTGCTAAGAAACATTTTACGACCCGGGTGATGGGTTTCGTTCCGTTTCGTCGTTGTTGCTGGACTCGATTTCTCACCTGCACATTTTCTGCAGCCAAAAGTGACTGTTTTATCGATACATTTGTGACTGTGCTTGTGTGGTTTTGCTTTTATTTACGATTTGCATAATGTGAATGTTACATTATATTGTTTGCGGGCTGCTCGGGGCTCGGGAAACAGCCGACCAGCCAAATGAAATGCATGCATCTCAATAAATAAATGATAAATCTAGTAATAAAGTAATTACGGGTAATTGTGTTTGAGTGTTGGTTTTGGAGCCCAGAGGAATGCGGTCAGATGTAGTTTTGGCCTACTACTGTTTGCTTGACATATCAGGTGACAAATGTTGTAACGATCGATGAGGTGGTTTAATGATTATATTCAGCTTCTTGTTTTATGGAATTTACATATTATGCGCATATTAATTGAAGGTTCTTCAATGTCCTTTGGGTTTTGCGATCGAGGTTCTATACGGTTTTTCTCTTCATATTTATTAATGCACCAATAAATTTCGTTTATAATTCTTGTTTGGCCATAAAACATCTGATGATGGATGTTTAACAGTGTGCTGGAATATGATTATGAAAAATTGCCCAGTTTATGATGTAGGCTGTTAGAATGGGTTATCTCGGAAGAAGAATAAGACAAAGTGGATGGGGGTTAACAAAAAAATTAGTTGGGAGCCAAAATTTATTTATATATAAAACATCTATTATATTTCATAAAGAAGAATAATAATACTAACAATAAAGCCAGCAAAAACCTTTTTAATTTCATCATCATCTTGTGTGCAGAGAGTGGATGTGGAAGAGGCTGTTACTTTTGCTGCTGCTGCTGCTGTTGTTAGGGTATATGCTGATGGTGATTTTCGGTGGTTAAATGGGAACGCCGGGGCCGTTTAAATTATAATGGTGGGAAAGATGGACTGTTGTGAATCATGAAACTGGGATACACGTTAAAGTATAATAATACAGTTGGGCTAAATGTGGACGAGATGCAGAGCACCTATCCAACTCAGGTGATGGATTAACTTTTCCAACCTGTTAAACAATCAAGGCATTAACAGTTCAAAATGGTTTGACTTCCATTCCCATCAAATTAATGGATGTACTTTCGGTGGCTCAACTTTGTGATCCTTTCAGAGGGGAGACTATATTGGTTTTTAATTTGTTCTGTTCCGAAAAAATTGATAATGTCTAAATTGAGCAGAATCGATATGGATACGATTATCTAAAGATGCTTTACCGGTGAGCTAAGCCAAAGAAGAAGGTTTATGGTATTGGAATTTGGTCAAAATGTAGATGTTTATTCGTAGATAAGGTGATTCAGCATGGCGAATAAATGACTTAAGCTTGTTGGCCGGCCAGCCAGCCAGCAGTGCTGGTGCTGATCGAGGTATTATCGTGATTCTTTCATCGTCGTCGACGCGATCGCCTCTCGGTTGCATTCCCAGCGATCTTCTGCGATCAAGCGCCTAACCAGTTTTGGAGCAGGCCACAAAAGCTCAAAAATGTATTTTGCTGGATTTGGTTCTTCTGAATGCTGTTTTATTCGATTGGGTCATTATAATATACTTTTATATCTAACATTCCTCCTTATTTTTGCGAAAATGAGGAAAACGAGTGTATGTGTGTATAGAAAAAGAACATGCGACGACGACGGACAAGAAACGTTTGATCGTGATCGCGGTATCGGGCAAGTTAGAATTAGCTGAACATGTTTTAGTGTATGATCAATTAATTTGGTGGTTTGGTGGCGGTTGAACGATAATTTATAGTTAATTTGATTAAATTAGTAAACCGACCAAAATAGATTTGCTATAATTCGGTATGTTTTAACAAGAGAGTCAAGGTGGAAAAACTTACAAATGGCCGCCGTGGCCCGTTTCATGATCATGGAACGTGGTTTAATGTGGCGCGCGAGCGAATCCAAGAAGATCGGTCATCAGACCGGAACGGAAGTGAAGTCATATTCGCTCTGTGAGGGATGAAAAATGCTTGGATCGTCGTACACCTTTGGAAGACTTTAAATGTATTCGACTTTTGCGGACAATAAAACACAGCCAGTGGAACGTCGTCGTGCAAAAGTTATAATATTTTAAAAATTAATTTTCATATACAACCAAAGATACCCCATTTGTTCTTAAAATGACGTGGTGGACTACTCCGGCAGCGCCTGGCCATTGCTGCCGCCAGTACTGTTAACGTGAATAATAGGGGACAGCTGAAATGAAATTTTTGCTCAATGGATGAGTGAGTTTTCAAGAAGATGAGCACACCACTACTATCGCATAAGCAAGGGAATTTATTATTTGTGTTTTGGGGGGAGAGAACCTAACCAGGGAATAATAACAGTTTTCAGTTCCCCAAAGAGTTGTTCGTTAAAATGAATATTTCATTGAATGGAATTGTCACGTGTCTGGCGGACGCGGTTGTTTTTCCCAGTCAATTTAATGACGCTGATCATCGTGATCATTATAAGCGGCACTTGATGGCGCACAAGAGAAGAAAAGATACTTCGTAGTCAAATGGATGTAAGTCATGCACCGGAAGTGGGATTTTCAGAAAATTGAATGCCATTCACTAGATCAAACAAGAATCAGAACTCGATCATTATGATGATCACTTTTATATTCAGTTCATTGCCTTTGTGTGTTTTCTCAATGGATCGTTGAATACGAGTTTCGTTTTGGAAATGTAAATTTTTGCAAATTATTTAATAGCCTCCGACGAAAATCGATGCCAAAGAATAGTACAAAACAAAGAAATGATTTGGTGCGCAGAGGAGAGCAGCACCTGACACAATGACGATCTTCTGTGCTGGTTTTTATATTCTGAAGTGATCTTTCTGGAGGCATAGTGTCTATTGGTCCAAGAAGAATTGTACAGTTACGAATAGTCAAGTGGAATTTAAAGTGTGCAGAATTTCATAAGAGAAAATATAAGTCAAGTGGGCGATTAAAGCTAGTTAAGCTTTCATTTCTGACATACCATATATTCTAATGAGGATTAGGAACTTGAAAACTGGACTCTTGTGGGGATCACAGTACACTACTGTGTGTGTGCGCGTTGTTCTTTTTAATTCTAAACGGAATGACGCGAAGATCACAAAGAAGGAAAATTAAAGCCAATAAATAAATTAACATTTTGAAGTGATTAAATAAATTAAACAGCACAACCCGCATTATATATTCCTCCTGATACATATGTATAATTTGATGTGTTTTAGTTATACACAGTGCTCAATATTAAAGAACATTAAAAGCAGCAACAACAAGAATGGCACGCCAATGTCACTTGGCGGTGTGAAGTGCTGTTGTTGTTGGTGTTCTTTTGTCGCCATTTTGAATTAAATTATTTTTAATCAGGTTATACTTTAAATTAAGTTTATTTTTACAATTTAATAAAGAATTTCCATTATGCCATTACGATTGTGGTACTAATATTAGCAATTTCTTTGTATTTCTTTACAGCACGATGCGCGCCTGGTTGTAATGAGCTGCATGGACACTGTAATAAGCCGAATGAGTGCATGTAAGTATTGAATATCCGTTTAATTCTTTCTGGGATTTTATATTGGATAAGTTAATTGAGATTTTTGGTCGGTATTTTGCGTGCAATTTACAATGTAGAAGAAGTTCAAGGGATTTTTTAAGAATGGCTAATAATAAATCGGTTTAAATGCCAATTGATTGTATCTTCGAAGGAGACCAACCGACAGCAGGACCGGGATTGAATTTTTTCCACAAAAGTGGCGTCGAATTGAATTGAAAATGTGAATAGCGATCGATCGATTCCGACGAATTTCGCACAAATGTTTATTCATTGCGTGCCAAAAGTACTCCTTTCGCCAATTCTTTGATAAGATTACAACAATTTATTTATTTATTTATTGATGTTGTGCGGTTTGAATGTATTGAGAAATTGAAGGAATGAAATACAGAATCAGAGCTTATTAAATTGCGCAGCGCGACCAAAGACCCATCCATATCGTCAATATGACACGCCTTCTCCTCCGATGGAGTANTCCAATTCTTTGATATGATTACAACAATTTAAACGGGGAATTGATGTTGTGCGGTTTGAATGTATTGAGAAATTGAAGGAATGAAATACAGAATCAGAGCTTATTAAATTGCGCAGCGCGACCAAAGACCCATCCATATCGTCAATATGACACGCCTTCTCCTCNGCCAATTCTTTGATAAGATTACAACAATTTATTTATTTATTTATTGATGTTGTGCGGTTTGAATGTATTGAGAAATTGAAGGAATGAAATACAGAATCAGAGCTTATTAAATTGCGCAGCGCGACCAAAGACCCATCCATATCGTCAATATGACACGCCTTCTCCTCCGATGGAGTAATTCCCACGGACATGGTCGTCCGTCATCCCACCAACACTACACAAGAGAACTGTCGATTTATGACTGTTTGATCGCCATACAGTCGTAACATTATTATTAGTGCCAGCTAGAATTAGCTCTGATTTTGTTAGATGCCTTCCCTGGACGCGAGTTATATGTAAATGTAATAATAACTTTACCTGTTACCCGTGTGCAAAGATCTACTATAACCTAGTCCACTATATAGCACTAAGAACACGGGGTACATGGACAGCAGCATGATCATTCAAGTATTGCTGTTATTATTATTAGTTTTTTTTCCTTCCATCTCTCTGTTACTTGATGATCGGTAAAGTGTTGTGTGGTGAGCAGCATAAACAATGATCGACAGAAATTGCTGTGTTCCATTAATGTTGATCGTTTTTCATTGTTGTATGTGATCGGTCTCGTACCTGATTTAATTCAACAGTATGACTTTTTCTTCTTCATCTTTGTTGCCATGGCACCAGCATCAGAGTGTGGTGCTGGGCTTGTGTGTCCAAGATTTCAAGCTTTAATTAAGGCACTCGTTTTTGCTGTATAAATATATTCTCAGCTTGCTCGCGATCAACTTGCAACATTTAATGTAATAATGGGAAAAGGGTGGTGTGGACTAGCCGAAATGATGGAATGAAAGAAAAATTGAACCGCGATCGTGCCTTAGTAGAGCTCCATGTGCTGGTGGGTCACGGAAATCTCTTTCTGTTTATTTGTTTTGACACAAAATATGTCGTAATTACTATGTTTGGAGTAATGATCGTCTAATTAAAATAATTGCGGTTATGGGAGTATGACAGAAAATGTCGAGAGGGGTTATTGTGTTGGACGATCTTATTATGTCTTATGGCGGTCGCTCTTTTTAATAATGTGAACTGGTGGTAAATTTCTCTTTCATTAAAGGTTGAATATCGGTTTGATTTGACTTTGTGCTAAATTTTGTACACCAAAAAAGAGTTAGAAGAATGGTGGTGAAAGAACGGATGACGATCGCATATGTACTTGGTGGGTTCGTGATGGAATTCGGGCAGATGAGGTGTACTTAAGAAAAGGAAAATGGAAAAGATATAAGCGTAAAGTTAAATTAAAGGGAGAAAAAGATCTTAGAGCTGCTTTGTACAAGATGGGAATAATGTGCCATACGATGACCTCTATCTAGATAGTGTCGATCGCGTCGTTGTCGTGAGAGGGAGGAAGGGTTTGCTGAAACAGAATCGCTAATCGCACTTTTTCGCATTGCACTGAACCGTTGTTGGGGCCTATTTTGTATTATTATAATTAACCATGACGACACTGGTTCGTAGTATACCCGATCCAACTGTACACGCAATAATTGAACGTATTCGTTGTTATCCATTCTGTATTTATTACCATTGATTAAAAGTAAATAAACGACATTTTATTTGGAAATTCGTGCATTGAATACTGATGAAGGAAAGAAGCTCGTTGATGATCATTACCGATCTTTTATTGCTCGGACAGGTTCAATATACATATATAGCTGTCCAGTTACACAGTAGTAGTATATAGTGGGAGAATTGAGTTGACTAAAATTGGTAAAACAATTAACGCCCGGCGTTAAAATATTTTCCGTATATCATGCATTTAATACGTTTAAATGAAGTTTTAATTGCCCGGTAACGAATTTCATTCATTCATTCATCATAAAAAATGTGTGATGTATTACCAAATCTGTCATCCAGCCATTCATTCATTCATGTCTCTCTGCCTACCTACCTAGGCCCTATGATAGTGACTCGGTAATTGAGCATACAAAACGACACGATACGAGTAAATATTGTTTGGTGGAATTTCGAGTGTGGGAATGCATTGTTTATTCAAGAGCCATAAGTACGAAAAAGAAGCGGTTTAGCGGGTCTGGTCATGAATAGAAATGTCTGTCTTAATGGTTATTTTTGCACATGGTCATTATTTAAATGGGAAGAAGGTAAATAGCAAGAAAAAGAACAAATTGACGCAAAACTAAAAAAGGACCAATCTCAATTCACGGAATCTAAGATTAATTCAAAGTGATTTATAACTAAAATGTGCTTTTTGTTTGTGTTACAGTTGTAGTTCTGGATTCAAAGGAGCCCTCTGTGACGAATGTGAACCCTACCCCGGATGTGTCCACGGAACGTGCAAAAAGCCGTGGGAATGTCTCTGCAACGAGGGCTGGGGCGGACTATTCTGCAACCAAGATCTGAACTACTGCACCAACCATAAGCCTTGCCAAAACGGAGGTACATGCTTCAACACCGGACAAGGATTGTTCACATGTAACTGTCCACCAGGATTTATGGGCGTCGAATGTGAAATCCAGATTAACGATTGCGAAAAGTCGCCGTGCCTAAACGGAGGAACATGCCGCGATTTGGACAGCTCCTACCAGTGTGAGTGTCACAAAGGATGGATGGGAAAGCACTGCGAAAACAAGACCGTTACCTGTTCGGAGAATCCATGTGTTCGTGGAAAGTGTCACGATACAAGTGAGGGTTTTAAGTGTGCTTGTCCTATGGGCTACAGCGGAACTAACTGTGAAATACAAGTGAATGAGTGTAGTCCGAATCCATGCCTAAATGGAGCAACGTGTACTAATCGCGGTTCCACGTTTCAGTGCCAATGTGCTTCAGGATTTTCGGGGAAACGTTGTGAAACGAACATTGACGATTGTGAGAGCACCGTTTGCCAAAACGGAGGTACATGTATAGATCTGGTGGACAAATTCCGGTGTCAATGCGTGCCTGGATACGTGGGAACACATTGTGAAAGTAAAGTGGACATTTGCCTAACTAAGCCATGTGCCAATGGCGGGAGTTGTGTCAGTTTGAAAAATGACTATCAATGCAATTGTAGAGCCGGATTCACTGGTAAAGACTGCAGTACGGATATTGATGAGTGTTTGTCCTTTCCTTGCAAAAACGGAGGTACTTGTGTGAATCGAGTAAATAACTTTCAATGTGTCTGTCCAAGCGGCTATCGAGGACAACAGTGCGAAGTAGAATCGGCCGCTTGGGATTCAGGCAGTTCTTCGAAACACATCTCATCAACGACTAATGGAAATCCAGAAGCTCACAGCGGAAGAAGTGATGGTCTTAGTCCGGGGCAAATAGTACTGATCGCTATTTTGTCGGTAGCAATGCCCTTAGTTGCAATCACAGCAATCTGTGTAGTGATCTGTATGAAACGGAAGCGAAAGCGTGCCCAGGAAAAGGATGATGCTGAGGCGAGGAAGCAAAATGAACAGAATGCGTCTCACGGAGGAATATCTTCGACTACGTCAGCGGCATTAACACATCAACAGAATTTGCATAATTTTCACAACAGTCATCACAACTCAATGCTGATGAACGGCACCTGCAAACGGAACTCTAACGCTCTGGACACTTCAACGACTTCGACATCGACTTCAGCGACACATAACATGATCAAGAACACGTGGGATAAATGCGTGAATAACAACAATAACAACAACTTGAATCTGAATCACAACAACTTGACGAGCTCGATCAGTGTGGACGATTGCCTGCTGAACACGAGCGGTAGCCTGTACAGTGCTGCCAACAATAACAGTAATTTAGTGCATAGTAATAATAATGGCGGAGTGACGCCAACAGCCCATCTAGGACTAATCAATTGTAATAGTATTAGTGTGTTAAGTAGTGGTGACGACATGAATTGCCAGACGTCGCCTCTGAAGCGGGTCAGATCCCAGAAGCAGCTAAATACCGATCCGATTGTGATGCACCGAGCGTCACAAATCATAAACGGACGCCATTTAGCGGGATCGCCGACCAAGGAGCAGAAAAGGATCTCACCTAATATTGACGCCATGCAGCAGCAGCAGCAACAGAGATGGGGTGCGTCAGTGCCAGCTGTTCTCTCGGGTAGGCAACTGGGACCCTGTAGTCCACCCCACATGTAAAAAGCAAAATGTAATTTGCAATCGTCGAAATTGGCGATTGTCAAACAAGACTAAAGATAAACACAACAACGTTGAAGGGGTTAGTTAGTGGCGCCCCCATATATATTGTTGTGAAGTGCTGTGTCCTCGATTTAGATTATGAATTTTTAAGAAAGCGTTCAGTTAGGTGGTATAGTTTGTAAGATGAATGACTTGCCTAGATTTCGGAATAATAAAATTGGGTAAAAATTGTCTTTTTCCTAGAGATGACGAGACGTTCACAATCTGTAGAATAAAACCACAATTTTTATAGAACGGAGGGATTTTGAAGATGGTCAGAATTTCATACAATCGATTGTCAAAAATGAGGTTATTGGTACCAAGATTTCCACAGACACATCTGATCCGGCATTATAGGCTGGACAATGGAGACGATTATTATAAATGATGGTCATTAGCAGACTGGAATATGATTATGAACTTTGGAAATGTCTTTATCGGCAGATCACATCATAATAGAAAACTGTTTGGGATGAGAAGATACACCTTAGTTGGATTTTTAGCAAAAAAAATACGAGTAGCAAAAAATGGCCTCTCTTAAAGGTAGCGATTTTTGGTTATATTTTTAAAATCATCATTTTGTTGGTGGTCGTCTCTATTGTTTCATTGTCTTTTATTATGGCAACGGTCAACGAAGTTGTGATTAATGTGTTTATGGAAATCGGATACTTCCTTCTCTTTTTTAACTGGAAAAGTTGTGACGATCCGTTGAATGAAATTCAGTGAATTAAGTGATCTAGAGGGTTTTGTATGATAATGATCTGGCCACTATCACTAATACTGCAACGTGAAAAAGTAAAGGGATTTGGAATTGGTAAAAATTGACTGAATTTTTGTGGTAATTTGGTAGTAGGTTTTTTAAAGCATATATAAAAATAGAAACGCCGGACCTAAAATTTCTATGAATTTTAAGAGTGCATAAAAAATAAAACAAGATGTTCCTCAAGCATTCATACTATTAAGAGCTGAAACGATCAACGATTTTTTGTTGCTGTTCATTTTTATACATACAATCTTATTAATAGATCTAGGTAGGTTAAGAATGTGTATATCATTGATATAATATAAAATTGACTATAAAAATGGAGTATAATGACGAATAGCTGTAAAAAATCCTAAGTCAAATAGTCGTTTTAGGTTTAGAGAATAAGTATTGTGTCCCGCCATCTGGCGGCACTGCCAAGAAGAACTGACAGCGTAAGCTATGATCAAAACGAAACTAACTTGTCGATTCTTGACTCTATCTGCTATAATAATGAAAGAATTGTACTTAATTGGAGCTGAGAATCGATGACTTGCTTTCCAAAGCGCACAAAAAGGCAACTTTTGTAAAAAATGTAAAAAGCTTATATGTATTTATAGAATAGGTTTGAAGTTACCGGCCATTGTTGTGGTGCACGATCTCTTGTGGATCTTGTACCAAATCGATACGGTAACGCCATTTGTAATCAATTGTCCTAAAATATCCTATATAAATTATTTTATTAATTGTCATTATATACATATTTCATATCTAACTATTATTCATTTCTTACAACTGCCGTTACTAGGCTAAAATCTTGATCGATCGTTACATGATCGCCATCTCCCCCCATTTGTAAATAGTATTTACGAAATGATAATTGTGTTCAATTTTATTGAGATACAGTTTAAAATTATTTCGATCTACACCTCTATCCTAAGATGTTCTACGATATACACTTCCTGAAGAAATGATGTCACTATACATAAACTTGTAATTAACTTATTTAATTTTTATTAAATTAATTTAACTTTTATGTGCGACCTTTTGCGATACACTGTAAGTAGAAATGTAATAAAAAAGAAAATACTGTATTAATGGCGATTTCTCATTGCCGAAAACGAAAAACATTTTGTAATATCCTACAAGAAGCGAGAATACATATTACAAGAAAACCAATTAAAATCGATTCAATAAAAAAATATAAAAATAAAATAAATCCCGTCTTGTTAATGTCTCTTTCGGCAACGAAATTGGCGAGATAATATTTTTGCTGGGCTCTTTTTTCGGGTGGTTGTTTTTTGTTTCAGGAGAAATTCTGCAGTTGGGTGAAATGGCAGTGGTTAACATTTAAGTTTTGGTCACATTTCGGTTAAAACTGGTCCAGATCGATATGAAATTGGTGTGTTTATTTTCGCTTATAAGGCGGCGGACCACCATCAAAAGGCCAGCCAAAGACGATGAGTGAGGGCGATAAGCCAATGCGACGGCTATTAAATGTCGTCGGTGAAAGAGACCACACCATAATTAAAACATTTGGCGTTTTTTTCGAGGCCCATTTCAAAGGCAATAAAATCGATCCGAATTGGTTCATAATCCACTGAGACCTCTGGATAAACTTTCCATTTGCATAAGTAGGTGGTGATCGCTATGCCGGCCAAACTCGCTGGTAAGTATGTAACTTCGATTTTACAGAAAAGTAGCAGCTGATGTCCAGATTAAACCTTTTATCAAACTGATGATGGTGGTTAAGTGAAGAGAAGAGAAAAAAACTGATTTTTAATGTGCACAAGTTAAAACAAAACTTTTGCCCATTCCTGTCAACACTGCCGATTTACGATCTCGATGTGATCGCTCCATAAAATGTAATAAATGTCGCGATCGATGCCCGATCGTTTCGGCAAATAGATAGTTGTTGAATCACCACAACCGCGAGCCGAGTGCCGAGACTCTAGCACTAGATATCTTTCGCCGCTATAAAAATAAAAAATTATCGATTTTTGTCAATATTTTGATCGTGTGAACCGAATGTGTGAACACCATTAAAGATCGTGTTCGAGCGCGGACCAAGAGTGTGGTGCGTCATAAAAATTAAGCAAATGAACTGGAACTCGACACCCACATTCATATTTACGAGCTTTACAATCAACCTGCTCCACGCGCTCCTATATTTTCCTGGATTATTTTGCCCCGTTCGATGGACAGGCAATCAAATGACATAAATTTAATGCGGTTCGGCAACGTTTGAGACTGAGACTATCGCGGTGCTCTAACCGACAAAACCGAATAGAATGACCAGATTAGCATTGGCCATTTTAATTAGTTTCAAATGGGAGTTGGCATAAATTTGCATACAGATGAGTGACATATCGAGGGCTTGGAGAAAGTCTATAAATAGGAGCTTTTTTTACAATCAAATATTTTGGCTTCTAAGTATACTATCGTGTTTTTCAGATTTACTACTTTTATATGGACTGATCGTTGGTTGTTAGATTTTCTAATTAATAATCTGCAGATTGATACAAATTACACAAACGTTTGACTAGCCATCAATATCAAGATCAATTGAATTTATTCTATTCATTAATCAAATAACTGGTCCATCTCTCTGTATGTNAGATTTACTACTTTTATATGGACTGATCGTTGGTTGTTAGATTTTCTAATTAATAATCTGCAGATTGATACAAATTACACAAACGTTTGACTAGCCATCAATATCAAGATCAATTGAATTTATTCTATTCATTAATCAAATAACTGGTCCATCTCTCTGTATGTCTACCTCTCTTTTGGTTCAACTTTGAAGCAGCACGACCAAATATTTGGGTAACTGTGAGGCCCCGCCGATGTGGTGTAAGACTTTTTTCCCTTTGCAGCCAGAGCGCGTTTGTCTATGCAAATTGAGCGAATGTTTTGATTCGGTTGTTTCAGCTGGCGATCAAAACAAGTGCCGAGTTTAATTGGAGAGGCCCGCTCTGAAAATTGGGCATAAAAGACGTGGAATTAGACACGAGAAAGACCTCAATTAAAAACTAACAATTCTGCTGAACGGGAACCCACCAATTTAAGCAAATCAATCCAAGATTCCGCGCGCGATCTTTGCGATCAGGTGTCTTTGTGTGCTGCGCTCTATTTTGATCGATCGCCAAATAGACGAACGATATCTATCTCTGTTTGAATTAATTGCCGATTATCGGACTCACATTTTTGGTGATCGCGCAGACTCTCTCGCCACTGGCGATCACCGATCCTCTCATGTCCAACTCCCCAACTATCACCAATGAAATAT
>JXOV01004571.1:0-32818 GCA_001014945.1 Clogmia albipunctata
TCTATGCTCCGGAGAAACCTGGATATCGTCCAACTGAACGGCCAAAGCAAATTAAGCCAGTTGATAATCTGAAACCTGAAGGTCCATCTACCATTCATCGTAGAGATGATTATAAGGTTGTGAAGGGAGAGCGATGTGACATAGTGAAACACGAAGACAATTTAAAAATGACTGGAAAATTCGAAGACACCAAAACATCCGATGTGTTTAGAAAAGTACATAGTGAGAAAGTCGAAATCATTAAGCACAAAGACAATCTCCGGTTGGAGGGTAACTTTGAAGACCATCAACGAAGGGATGATTTCACAGTTGTTCGTGGCGAGCGAGTGGAAATCGTTAAACATGCTGATAATTTGAAACCCGAAGGTGATTTCTATACACCAGATAAGGTTGATTTCAAACCAAGCGAACGCCCAACTGCAAAGAAACCTCAAGATAATTTGAAACCAGAAGGTGACTTCTACACACCAGAAAAGACCAAATACCGCCCAGGAGAGCGACCAAGTCAGAAGAAACCAGTTGATAATCTGAAACCAGAAGGTGATTTCTTCTCACCTGACAAGAAAGGACCAATAGGACCAGGTGAACGACGCACCCCGATTAAACAGAAGGACAACTTAAAACCTGAAGGAGACTTCGAGCGGCCTCAGAAGCCTGGATATAGACCAGGTGAGAGGTATTCAGCCAAGAAGCCAGAAGATAATTTGAAACCTGAAGGAGATTTCTACAAGCCTGAAAAAACTGGATATCGTCCAACAGAAAGGCCTGTCCAAAAACGTCCTCAGGACAATCTTAAAATGGAGGGCGAGTTTGAGAGTACAACCTCAATGGCCAAGTCAGAATTCAAGGTTGTTAAAGGCGAACGAGCAGAAGTGGTGAAACATCATGACCATCTTCAAACTGGTGAAGGTGTAATGGAAACTACGACCACCAGTAGGAGTACATTTAATAAAGTCAAAGGAGGTCCATCCAAACCTGTTACTACGCGACGTAACCAAATGCATTCCAATATTTCTCTTGGAAATGATACATCTACGATCAAAACCACTAACCAAATGAATTATACAACTGTCATACAGAAGACAGATTCCAAGGACACTAAGAAGACAGTAACAAAGGTAACAGAGGATAAGAAACCTGTTGAAGATGGCATGATTGTCGTGACTACAAAGAAGGTAACAACGGTCCTGGCCACTGATAAACCAT
Source organism: Clogmia albipunctata (assembly GCA_001014945.1). Classification (NCBI taxonomy): domain Eukaryota; kingdom Metazoa; phylum Arthropoda; class Insecta; order Diptera; family Psychodidae; genus Clogmia; species Clogmia albipunctata. The sequence continues at coordinate 1,207 of JXOV01004571.1, forward strand.
CAAAGAATGGGGTTATTCGATCTCATAGCCAGACCAAAGTTGTTCAAGATGAAAAGAACCTGTCTACATCTAATGTAAATGTGGTACGTAGGGAAAGAGTTGTGCATCACGATGATATTGTTAATGAACAGCAAAAGGTCACCAATGTTGTGAACAGCAAATCTATTGTGAATCAAGAAAATGTTATAAATGAGAGTAAACATATTACGAATATTGTCAACCAGAAGAATATCATAAATGAAGAGCACCGAAGAGCTGCTTTGACTGATGTTAATGATTCTGTGATTGTTAGAGAAGGTGGCCAGAGGACTGTGCAAACATCGGAGTCGAGGAACAACGTTAATTTAAGACAGACAACAAATGTTAATGATACCATGATTGTTAGAGATAACAGTCAGAGGACTGTACAAACATCGGAATCGAGGAACAACGTGAATCGACGACAGTCTTCAAATATTAACGATACTATGAGCATTACAGATGGTAGCCAGAGGACTGTACAGTCATCACAAATGAAAAATAACGTCAATCTAAGGCAGTCTGATATTTTGAATCAGAAATCGGTATCTGGAATTGAAACCAAGAACAATTTCAGTCATAAAAAGTCTGATGTCATAAATAATCAGTTGCATCTTCGTGACCATGGCAGTGAGTCTACAAATTTGATAAGAAGTGAAGCTTACAGCACTCAGCAACAACATCAACACCACGCTCAACATCATTCCAACTCTATGACTTCTTCTTCAACAACTTCACAGTGCAAAGTGCATTCGACTTCTAGTAACAATATCATTCATCAAGGACATGACGGTCCTGCTGGCGGAGTTGTTAGAGACTATGTTTCCACAACTCATAGGTCTTCATCATCTTCGGTGATTCCAAATGGAAGTAATAATGTGGTAGGGTACAGTAGTTCTTCTAGTACCAGCAAGAATACCACAGAAAATCAGCATCATCGTAAAAACGTTTTGATCTCTTCAGAGGACGTGACAAACTCCGTTTTCCACCGTAAGAACGCAGCTCATACTACTGAAGCCTTGCAGTCATCGATGAGTTCGACGGCAGCTATCCAACGAAAGAGTCTGTCTAACCTTCATGATCATAGTGCCTTATCTAGTTCGTCTCAAGATAGAAAGAGTCACAGTTCAATGCATCGCCAAGGAAATAACTCTCACTGGTCTTCTCACAGCCATGTGATTGAACAGCCGAGCAGAGTAGTCCGAAGGGACAATCTCAGTGTCGGAGGAGGAGAATTCTATGGCAAATCAGAGTCTCGAAGCTATGGTGACTTCCACCAAAACCTATCTCACAAGTCAGACCGTGTCATGAGTCGTAGAACTACAAACAGTTCCAGCATCAACTTTAGCGACTCTTCGCCGATCGGAGGCCATACTAGTTATCGCAGAGAGTACGTCAGGGTCCACGATGGCCCATGCCCGGCTGCCCACATCGAAAAGAGCAACTTCAAACACACCCGCGATACAAAGACCCACAAGTTCTATTTGCCGGCCAGCGAAAAGACCAAGAACTAATCATTCGATATAGGAGTACAATAAACCACATCAATTCCATGTTTTACATTTTATAAGTTATATTTTTACTCTCTAAAGATTGTTACAGCTACATACATACATACTATATAATTATTATACTAACAAATGTGTTCGGACTTGAAAGGTGCTCAAAGCAATATTTTTATACAAATAAAAAACAAACAAACGCTGAATGTGAAAATTTTTAATACAACGACTTTTTGATTGTAAACAACTGCTTGCTTAAATAAAAAGAAAAATAAAATAAAAAATGGGCTTTTTATTCAGTTGCATAGTTGAATATTCAATTTAAATGTTGTTACGTAAAATACACAAGTAATTTGTGTCAAAATGGTGTAAAGTTATGGAAATTGATGATTTACTCGTTTTAGATCGATTTTCATACTCATTTCATGATTAAAAATAAATTTCACACCTGATCAAGATATGAATTTTTCCTTCGAGTTTCTTTAAAATATTCTGGATACTGATTTTAATTAATGATTGTTCGAGTGGCCTGGATAAAAAAGAGTGACTTTTGCAAGAGATCCCATTAAGTTTTGACATTGACCCAAATTTGAGTGTAGATTTTGACGAAAACTTTTACTTTTTTCAATTCATTAAATGAAGTGCTACATTTTTTCATCAATATGAAGAACGTAAATTTCTATTTCACAAAAGGAGTGAAAAGGCACTATTTACACATTTAAGTCAAATTTTGAAGAATGGTCAGTAAATTCAACTTATTTTGGAACAGAAAGCCGTAATTTCATTGAATTTTATCTTATATTTGATCCATTTTATTTGTGGGATGTTTTGACAAAACTATAGTTGAAATATCAATCCAGGCAATGTCGCTTCAAATTTCTATTTCAATATGAATTTATAAAAAAAAAGTCTTGAATTAAAAATTGGCGTTTCATATCAAATTTTTAGTTGTGATTTGCAAAATATTATATTTAGTAGATGAATTTAAAAAAATATGTTAGTCATGCGTAAACTGTTTTTTTTCCATATTCATACTTTTTTATAACGATTACCTATAATCATACATTCCTAACATAAATAACTATTTCGTTATGGGATTGCAATACACATGTTATTTACTAATTTACTTAAAGCTTTTTGGTTTTTGTTTATGGCAATCTATATATTTTTTTGTAAATGATATTGATTTTTTATTAGTTAATTAAAAGTTCAAAGTAAGATTATTTTCAGTTTATCAAGGGTTACAATTTTCCTATTTAATACTCTTTACAAGTCTTTACTTTGATTTATCAATTAGTTAATTGAATTTGATCTATTTTAATCGAAATACATTTAGATATGATTAATTAAAAAAAAATTATTAAATATTTTGTTAAAAATAGTATTTTAATTATGAAAAGTTAGCCCAATTATATGAATAAAATTGATTATTATATGAATCAATTGACAAGAACAGGGCAAGTTTGGGTAAGTGAAATTAAAAGTGCATAATGCTCGATTTTAAACAATTTGCAGCTACATTAATTTTATCAAATTTTTACTTAATTTAATTTATTAATTAATATTTCGTTCCACGGCTATCAATTGTCTATATGTTTAAAAGAATTTTAATTGCATTGATGAAAATTATAGGCTTCTTGCTTATGACAAGTTTCAGTTACTCTCCAACGTTTGAAAATTTAAATAAGCTGTCTCTTTCGCACATTTTTCGAAATCGAAGAATTTGAATTTTTAAATATTGTCAGTAACGGTTGAACAGTTTTTATTCTTTAAAAATACAAAATAATGAATGTTTATAGATGCGAAACACTTACTTCAAGTCATTACTTTTTTTTATCCAATTGCTTTTTACTATGTAGGAACAGTTTGAGAAAATTCAATACACCAAATTTTAATAAATTTTTTTAAATAACATTTTTGAACCAAACAACACTATTTGGTGTAACAATTTACTATTTTAAAATTAACGAGTTTTAAAGATTATTAACAAAAAACAAAGATATTTCACTGGCACAGTGGGAAATTTTCACTGCAAACAATTTAATCTTAGTACACTGAAATTCAACGTCGTTATTATAAGATTTCCTGGCCAACTCACTGATTTCAAATGGAATAGTACAATATAAAATCCCATTCTAATCTTATCTTTAACAAAGACTTTTAAAATCTTCACAATCTTTTGAATCTCACTAATAATAGGCCTATTATTCGAAGAAATTATAATTATAATTCAAAGTTTAAGTTCACTGAACACAATATAAAGTAACTTTTAATACAAAATAACCTATGATCTCAAGAACAATATTAGGATTCATTAGTTAAGTATTTAAGAATGTACAACTGTTAGTTAATTAAAATTAATCAATTACAAAGATATGTCACTGGCAATCGAAAATTTTCACTTAAAACAAAATAATCGCAGCCTACTGAACTTAAATTGAATGTTAACACTAAATCCAAATAAGTATGAATTAAAACGTAGCCTACTTGATATAATTCATTATAATAATTTTATTACTCGTATTGTAAATTTATATGAAAATATGTGACTTTCATAATAGTAATGTGTTTTACATAAATAACACAAATAATTTAAAAATATTTAATGTAAACAGTGATTGTTTTAAAACAAATTAGAAATTATCTAATATATATCTTACAAAATTTTAGGAAATAAATTACATTTCTTGTGACAATGATAAAATTCAAAAATGAAATTGTTAATAACTCTCTGACCTTAAACTAATAGTCTCTTATCAAAGAGATTACAATAATTAATTAAAATCCAGTAACTATTTTGGAAAACACGCCTCGTAGCCGATGTGGTAACGCATCCGGCTAACTCTTCGGAGACAAGGGTTCGATCCCTGGGCGAGTAGGATTGACTGGGTCCTTTTTCAACTAGTCTAGGTGCTATTAATTGACTAATAATACACTGAAAACAAATTGGTTGAGGTTGAGACTTCCCATGTTCCTTACAGGAATTGAAAGGGAAAATTTATTTAACTATTTTGGAAACAAACAAACAACTCTATCTACAATAGTAAACTTGATGACCTCTCTGAAGAACATTTTGAAAAACTGAGCAAATCTCTAGATTTATCCCCTCCAGAGCGTCCAGAGTAANGCCAAACCCATATTTATATATTTTGACATTTTTATTTCAANGATTTACATATTTATATATTTTGACATTTTTATTTCAANACCCTTCTTGTTACAAACTTTGTTCTTAAATCTTTGCTGACAAATCTCTCGTCAAAAATCTTTTTTGTAAAATTATTAAATTTAATAAAATAATCTGTGTTTGGAAAAACCGGTGTTTTTAATNCAAGGTTGCCAGCCTTGAGATGGCGTCGGGGTTTATACCTTCCCGCAAGGTTAGATGCATATACCGGCATCGACTCGGACCCCCTAGCCACGTTAGCCGTTCAGAAGAACGTTGCCCGTCTTCTACCACTTGGAGGTGTGGTTGGGATTTTCTTGGAGAACAGGGTTCGCCAATACTTTGTAGAAAACGATTTACATATTTATATATTTTGACATTTTTATTTCAACTACAATAAAAAAAACATGGTTTGTTAATGAAATTAAATTTTTCTCCATTAAATGACCAACGTAAAATTTTTAAATATGGAAAAATTGTGACTAAAGGTTCTATTGCTTGACAGAAACTTGTTTTAATTGCATGTGTTTGAACCATTAGTTAGTACTAGGTTGTCCTCTTATTCTTTACTTTATATTTCACACAAAATAGTAAATAAGTATGCGAATTGTATAAAATTTTGAGAAAAAAAACTGGTTGAAAAAAATAAAATTAAACAATTATTTTTTATAAAACTCATTTTAATCGTGTCCTAGAACGTGTCATAATGTGTTCAGTTTTATAAATTTATTTCTAAAAAAAATTTTTTTTAAACTTTTTGAATTAAATTATGTTTCAAAATTTAAAGGAACCTATCTCAGAAATATTACAAATATACAAAAATACCTGTATTTGTAAATTTAAGGAGACCTGAAACACTATAATTAGATTATCATAGAAAAATTGAAATATAATATATGTATACGTATGTACTAATATATGGCTTGTCCCGAAATGAAACGGAACGCGCGTTTTTTTTTTAATTACACAAAGTCCGTGTTTATTATCAAATATCCATCATATACATATCAAAATATGGCTCTTACATGTTTAAAATTTTGAAGTTAAAAGAAATTATCTTTAAATTTAAATAATTTTTAGAATGCATACATTTAGTACTTCGACAAGGGTTTTGCACAACACATTTATCAATTTTTAATTTACTTTTTGTACGAATAAACCCTAAACTTTTATATTTTATTATGTAAACTTAATTCAGCTGTGTCTATGTTGGTTTTAATCCAGATATCTTATAATTTGACTTTGCAATAGTTATATTTAAATTTCGCTTCAATTTAAAATAAAAGACAACATATTGGGATTTGACTTTTTTCTGGTAAGATATTTAAAAATAATAAGATATCAGTATTTTAATTCAAATCTAGACTTATTATAGATCTTAAAACTAATAAAGTTTTGAGTTTAATTTAAGAATGTTCTAGAAATTATGCTATTTTTATTAACAATATTTAAAAAAGCCACAAATTTTCCAAAAACTTGATAAAGTCGTTAAAAAACCCAAGGCTCTATAGTTAGTATAATTATTATTTTTAGTTTTATAAATTTTTAAGAACCATTTAATAAATCAGATTGTTTGCTTTTATTAAATATTACAAAAATAATAAATTTTTAATGATTAAAATATGGTGATGGTTTTTTTTAACAATCTGGATTCGAATTTGTTGTTCCTAAATTTCAACATGACAAATAATTGACATCGTTTAATAAATTATATATTTAATGTGTTATATGGTTAGAAGATCTCTTTGTTAATTTCTTATTATCAAGTTTTAAAAATATTTTTGAATAAAAACAGCAAAACCATGTAAATTCTTCAACATACCCAAATATTTTGCTTTTTTTCTTCTTATCACTTATAACATTCAAATATACAAAAGATTTGTAAAAAATATTTCTTTGTTATTATTTTATGTAAAAATAATAACAAAATAATTTATTTCGGTTCTTAAAAGTTCAATAATCGAGCAAAGTCTAACAAAATTTTAATGTTTAATGTATGGGTTTCGGTTATTTACCCTATTTGCGAAGTCCTTTTCACACATGATGTTCAAACGATTATATTTCATTAAATAACCAATAATTTTTAATTTTAAACATGTAAGAGTGCCTTAATTTATTCCAGTTTAAATTACAAATATAGACCTTCGAATAAAAATTTGCCAGCCATTCTTAGCGTTCTATTTCATTTCGGGACAAGCCATATAATAGATAAAACATATTATAAAAAAATTGGCGTGTTTTTTAAATTATACTCAACTAGATCTAGAATAAACTAATTTTAAGTTAAACAACTTAAATTCTCAATACTCAAATTTACATTCATTAAAACGAAAATACTAAAAATAACATTTGTTCTGTGGACCAAGAGACATTGTTTGGGGGAAGAGAATTAGAGTGGAGAGAATATTGGCTCATTAATTACCGGTCTGTTCGTAGTGAAGCCCGCCAGATTTTAATGGAGAAAGCAAAAGTCATAAAAAGCGAGACTGGCTGGACGTGGATCTCGGTCAGGAGGACAGGGCAGGGGCGGGCGAGGCCTGGAGCGGTGTCGGGCGATGAAAAATGGGCCGGAATCGACATTACCGGAAATCCCCGTGGACAAATTGTCCCCATTGTCGCCTGAGATCGCAATTTATTACAATTTGGGTCCACGTTTTTATTGAAAAGACTCCATCCCCGCCCACCTCCTGATAAGTCCAATTTTATTGCCCGTATCAGCAATCATATTTTAAAATGATAAATTAACACAATTGACACGTCGATTTGAAGGAGAGATCGTTGCCACAAGTTGAACAAAACTTTTTCCTGCCACTTTTTTTTAACCAGAGATGAGACGAAAGAGGACATAAATCAAACAGGACTGGGAAAAGGAAAGTTGGCGAATTTACTTCACAAAGTTTATGTATTTATTTTTATTAAAGAAGAGAAATTCACAAATCAAACCGAAATTGATTCCCCAACAAAGTTTCGATATAAAGTAATTGATACAATGTTCCCAAATCAATTCAATTAAAATTATAGGATTTATTGGGTATTATGTTTGTTAATATTTTCTCCTATATCCGTTTCAGGACTTGAAAAGTTGGACCTTTTAATAGAAAGTTTCGGGCGTGTGTTCAGTTTTTCAATGAAATATTTCGAAGAAAAAATCTTCAATGAGTGTTTTTGCAGTACGTTTTTGCTCATTATAGGGTTTTGTTTTTTTTCTCGTGCGTGATGAATATTATTCTAGAAATTTGGTATTTTATTTATTATCTATATTTTTCTAAATTAAGAGTTATACTTTTAAAATCGAAGAAAATAATTTTTTAATAAAAATTAATAATATTTCTTTGTTTTGTTTTCTTGGAATGATACTTTAAAAATAAAGATTAATACTAATTAATATAGAATTATCTTTTGATATTTTTTATTGGCAATCAACTATTGAAGGGATTGGTCAATTTTTGCCCAGGAATTATAAGCACTCAACCCATTGTTAGTTCTAAAGACGATATCGAAGCCGATTTTTCCTAATACTTTTGATTGTAATGAAAAGAACTATTCACGTATATACTCTAAAGTTCTTTTCTCAAGATCTAGACCCAGAGAAGGTTGGTAAATTGATGGTATCACGCTTCTTGAACTTGCATTTCTAGCGAACATAGTGTTTTATTTGCTAAATTTGACATTAATTTCATCGAATTTACGGGTATGCTATTTTGTCCGTACCGTTTTACAAAATTTTTTCTAACAATTTTTTGCAACAATAATAATATTTCCCACAACACTCCGGTATAGAACTAGGGAACTAGGAACAAGTCTCAACCTCAACCAACGGGTGTTGGATTTTTCATGACTTTTCAGTGTATTAGTAGTCAATTAATAGCACCTAGACCAGTTGTAAACGGATCCAGCCAATCCTTCCATTTGATTTATATTTTTTTGCGCAATTACATATTTATTTATGCAACAACTGGATATTAATTTTAAAAACAGATAGCCATATAAAAAAAAATAAAATTTTCCCTTTCAATTCCTGTAAGGAACATGGGGGGTCGCAACCTCAACCAACGGGTTTTGCGACATTTCGGTGACTATTTGTTTTCAGTGTATTATTAGTCAATTAATAGCACCTAGACCAGTTTGAAAAAGGATCCAGTCAATCCTATCCGCCCAGGGATCGAACCCTTGACTCCGAAGAGGCAGCCGGATGCGTTAACACATCGGCCACGAGACAGATATCCATATAAAATATCTGTATAATATTACATTGTTGTGTACTATCCATAAATAATTATGATCCAAAAACAAAATTATGTTATTTAGTACATACTTCCCCTACTAAAGTAATAAAGTATTTTTATAAACGAAAATAAAACTCATTTGAACTTGGAATAGCTTCAATAAATTGGGAACAGTAATTGTTTCACTATATTGTTTTACTATAAAAATCCACTAGACCTTACAGACTTTATCAATAGACGTGTTGTGTCATGTTTTTATTAAACAATTTCACAACTTTTTTTGTGACTTATGTGTATGTAGTCTTTATTTTGCCCCTTCCATTTTTTACAAATTTGGTAATAAATTAAATAAATCATAAGTCATAATTATAATATGATAATAAATACATTTGTTAATTCATAAATTGACTAAGGGCGTTTGATAGTTAGGTTATCTATGTTATCCCATGTAGTTAGTATAGAAATAGGCTTTAATACAGATAATTCAATCTAGAAAAGTGAAATATAACATTTTACGTGATTATACAGTTAAAAATATTTATAATTAATTAATGAAAATAGCTTTTGATAACCTTTTAATTAAATAAAATACATAACTTTGGCCAAACAATTAATTAATGGCGAGAGAGAGAGGAAATTGGCGAATGGAATTACACTTTGATAACGAATGTTTAATTGTCGGGACGATTGTTAGCGGCTATTTGCTGAATTCTGCTCTGTGGCAAATTTTAAAGGTATGGAACCAGAGAGAGTCACGGCAACATTTTGATAATTAGCAGTTATTGCGCTCATTTTCATTGAAGCTCTCACCCCCTCTCTCTCTGTCCCCGAGGTATCCTTTTGCCCGAGTAATGAGAATTGTTGGCATTCCGTGACTTAATTAAAGTGAAGTTTCACGACTAAAGTGAAACATAAATCCATTTGGCAAGTGCAAATAAAACAATTTTCTAATTAAAGCTGTGATTGGAGATAAAAGTGACCTTGGGAAATGATAATCCTTTGGGGAAACACTTTCAATATCGCTAATTAATTCATTTGTTTAATTTTGTGATTGTAAGACGTCCTAAGCCTTTGAGAAGGATTTTAAATTAAATGCTCTAAAATTAGAGAAATTAATTGAATTTAATTTGTTGACTTTTAATTTCTGGGTAAATATTGACTGAGAGCAAACCTCAAGAATGCAATAAAGGTCAGGAGTTTCCATGGCTTCTGTTTCAATGATTACGATTTGCAAAATAACAGCTCCTTTCAGGAATATTTGGAGAACGTCTCTCGAAAAAGGTATGCTGTAATTTCGATTGCAAATTCGATTCAAATCTTGATAAACTTTTGGCACTTTTCAATTTGCGACTGCAACAATTCTTGACATATTTATGCGGTGTGCTGAGGATTGGAAACCTTAGCAAGACTTACGGATTTATTCGTGATTTGGAATCATTTTGTGCTAAATCCGATAGAAATGCTGTGTGATATTTACATTCCATGTTCCCCAGAGAAGAGCTCAAGGTATTACATGCCCGAAGAAGCCATTTTACATACGAGATATGGAAATTGTTTGCAGAATTTCTAAGACGAATTCCAATTGTTGTGGGAAAATGACATTTAAATGTAAGTCTTAAGATTCAAATATGATGTTCAATCCCAATGAGAGTAATTTAGATCAATCAAATACCCAATTAAAAATGATAAAATTCAATTGTCATTTTAATTTTTGACAAAATCGTACTTAATTGCTCATTATAAAAATATTTGGCAAGAAAATAATTATAAATTCTATTTGATTATCTCATATAACATTTTAGAAAGCATTATTTATTTGATTTCTATGTATAAAGGTATTAATTTTCAATTTTAAAACTATATATTTTCTTATAAAGTATAAATTTTATATTCTACATGAGTCTTAAGACAGTTTTTCAATAAACGACACTTGACGAGTTTGAATGTTTATGATATCAAAGAAAATTTTCACTAATTTTTAGATTAAAGCAACTTTTGAATTAGCCCTTTAACTCCCAAGCGTGCCTTAATGCACACTGTCTCTGAGTGATAATATATAATATACAAACATCTGTTAATGAAATTGGTAAAATAAATATCTCTTAATCATATCCAATTTGATTTTTTTAAATATCTTGAAAATTTTTCGATATATGCAAATAGTCAATTCGGGGAAAAAGGAAAAAAGAAATTTATTTTCTTAAAAGTAGATTTTTTTAAAAGGTTATTTTAAAAAATATATACAATAAAAATTTAAAGCTAAAAAAGTTACTCCAAACTCCTTATTATGTCTTTTAGCGGCATTTAAAAACATATTTATAAATAACTGAATAGGTTACTACTTTTCAAAGATAGCGGATATTTAGGCACGATCTGGACTGGCGAAAATAAAATTTTCCCAGCCCGACGCCTTCCTCACATAATTTACACTCTACATATTTTAATTATTCATTTAAATCATATACTAACTGCGTATACTACTAACATCTACCTTCTCCTGAAAAGTGGCTAGACCTAATTTGCCCTAATGTGCGGTGTATCTCTCATCATAAAGAAATTTTTAAATATTATTGTATCTATAGCAATAGGGCCAGCAATTGTGAAAGGAAGGGAGCGCTAGGGCGATATACGAGGAGGGGCGTATGGAAGTCCACCAAACACCTGTTGATACGTTATCATGCATCGTTACAATGATCATATATATAAAGTTATATATGAATAAGGGCTATAATCCCCTAGTGAGTTCTGCGCCGAACTTACCAGCCCATACCATATTTTAATAAACTTAACGTTTAACAAATTAGTGTAGGCGTCTGGATGGGAAAATTAGAAGGGCCTGACCGTGCCTAAAGGCCCGCTAACTTTGAGAAGCTGTAAAATCTACAATTATTGAATTTTTTTAGTTTTTTTCGGTTTCGTGCTTCTGAAAATTATAGTTATTCATACTCAATTTGATGATTAAAATCAAGGCGCCACAGGGTTTATTATAGTATACAGAATTAATCTAGATTAACACATCGAGCAAATACCTCCATGATAAAGCTTGTATTACTATATCCTTCTCATTAAAATTTTCAAGGCCATTTCGAACATAACCCGTCGTTGGTGATGAGGCCCATTGATTGTCAACGTGGAAATTACAATCATAATAAGAATTATTGAATTTTGGGGTTTTAAAATCTAATAATGTTTCTTACTTAAGGTTTGTATTGCCTGGGATAAGAGGTTCCGAAATTTATCCCGCAGTGTTTTTTAATAAACATTAATAAGTAAGGCATTTTAACTACACCACAATAAATAATTTTTAGTTAGTAAAAATTATTTTTGTTAGAAATTTCTTTGATAAAACTTAAAATTAAATAAGGAATTTAAATTCTATACCAAAATAACAGAAACTAAAACAATTGCTTTAGTTCTTGAAGTGAGAAACTGCTTTAAACTTTGCAGAGAATTGCTTCATGCTGTGGTGAATTGGACTATTATAATACATCTGAAATCACTGGATCTGGAATATCCTTCATTCATTCATCTTCAAGTCGGAAACATGACCATAGCAGAAACAATTGACTATATGAATTTGTAAGTGAGTTAAATTAAATTCCTCTTGTGTTTGCTTACCAGTCTGGTACGATTAATCTTCCGGTTTTCGGATGTTGGTTCGAAAACAAAATGCTTATAATAAATAAACATCCCAAAATCAACATTAAATTGAATCTCAATCTGAATTGTAATTAGATTTCGCTTAAACGACTTGCATCATTTCAACTTTGAAATGCACCCTGGGATCAATTTGATGGAAGGGAATTCCCTGCAGAAAATTCATCATCTCCTGAATTCACTCACTTTAAACTAATTTATTTGGAATTATTTGAAGTTCAAGAATTAAATAAATATTTCCTATTTTCTATTAGACTCTTCATATTTCACATGCGAGTATTTTATTGAATGGCGCAATGATTCTCCTTCTAATGCGATATCCTTTTTCCATTTCATATAATATTTGTGCAGTATTTAAATACCGTATTTATTTCAAATAATAAAAGATCAACTAGCTCAACGTCTTCAATGTATGTGTGAAATCAGTACTGCTTTATGGTTGTGAAAAATTCTGCAAAATTCTCATGGGTGAGCGTTATAAAACAAACTATTGATGCGGGTAGTTAGACAATCCGAAATAAAATATATCCAGAATTTCACACATTTGGGTCGAGATGTCAGTAGTTCACATTGAAAAACGATTTCGGAAAACGAGAAAATAGTATAAAAAATTTTCGAATACAAAAAAATTAATGATGGCTATCGAAAACTGGGAATTATTTTCCCACTAAGAATAAAGATTATTTTCATGTCCCGAATAAATAAGACTTTAATTCATAATAATAATTAACGAATAAGATAATTATAACGTTGTACGATATCGTTTCGTTGGAGGTATGGTGGACAGCTATACGCCTCTTCCTGCGTAACGCTATGTCTGGCCCTCATTAACTTGTTGGTATCGATACAGAATTGCAATGTAATAATTTCTTTAAAAGTATTTGGGTTTTATGATGGAATTGGAAAAAGTGCTTATTAGACCCGCCATTCAGCACCGCACACTAGGGCAGTAAAATTCTGGCCACTTTAGAGCAGCGTATTATTTTTAGTTTTCTGTACATACTTTCGAGCTATCTACGTATCATAGACCATGTACAAATGTTGTTATGGTATTTTTTCCGTGATCAGACAGCCTTTGTTTGAAATTATTTTATAGATTCAACAAACTATTTAGAATTACAAACAAATATCCTTGTATTTTCCGCGTATTGAAATTTGATTTTAGACCACTACCAGAGTTTTTCAGAATCGTTGTTTTTTAAATTATTTCACAAAGATCGTCAATTATATACTATATCCGGATCAAGTCAAGAACAGTCACCCCAGACCTAGTAGAATGAGACGCATAGATCGAGAGAATTGGTGATAGCGGAATTTCTCTCTCATTCTCTTCATAAGGTGATTTTGAAAAAGTAATTCAAATAGATTAATAGGGATGTTTATAAATATTATTTGCAATAAATTTAAAATGGAAAATTGTTCAAAAAATAAAAAATCGAAAAGTCATTTGCAGTTTTCAAACACGAAATGAGGATGAAAAACACTTTTCCTAAGGGATATGATATGATCATCACGGAATTTGGGGACGGCGTGCCTCAATTTTCATTACCTTTAAAAAATATAGTCTTCACTTCTTTTGATTTTAAATTGAAACTTTGTGTTCTAAGTTCATACGGGATCCCAAAATAAGTTCTTAATAAAATAATGGCAACTAAGAGACTTTCTATATATAATTTTTTACCAAAATATCTATTTAATAAACCCGTCTCGTAGCCGATGTGGTAACGGATCCGGCTGCCTCCTCGGAGGCCATGGGGCGGATAGGATTGACTGGGTACTTCTTCAAATGGTCTAGTTGCTATTAATTGACTAATAATACACTGAAAACAAATAGTCATGAAAAGTCTAAGACCGTTGGTTGAGGTTTAGACACCCCATGTTTCTTACAGGATTTTTTTATCTATTTAATAACTCTGATTTTTGTAGTAGTATTGGTTTTGTGTTCATATATAACAAGAACATTGTTATTTCCCAGCTAATTTGTCCAAGCTCAATTAACAAATTGATGGAATCCGTTAAGCAAATTTTTTTAAAATGAATCCTATAATAAAATTTTTGTAATTACATTTTTAATAATAAAAATATAATTATAAAAGATTTATTGAACAAATTGAACAGTTTCAATAAAATAAATAAGTAAGTCTTCTTGGATAAATATTTCACAATGTAAAAAAACAAAATTGAAATTGATACCAAAATAATGTTGTCCGTAGTTTCAGTCTGCACAACTGCAGCTATTGTTTTGTTACAATGCAGATATTGGTTCGTAACTATGAAAATACAACAGTTGCCGAGTGCCATAATGAATTTGCTATCCCTGGGCAAATAAAATGGAAAGTAGAACTTTTCTACTGTGCTCCGTTTTGACGTCTATTGCGCGCGCGATGGTTGCTTGGTTTGATATTAAATGTCGAACAAAGTTAAGGCAGCAATCAAGGGAACAAAAACACTGTCGGCAAGCCATCTTTGATGAATTGAAAAAGTATGGCGTGACAATATGCAAAGTTCTCGTAAAATGGAATGAATTCTCCCCAGAGCCACAAACCGAGGCAGAATAGTGCCAGGATTAATCAACATTGTCGGAAATGAGCTTCCTATATCAGCGATATTTTAATTAATCTACAAGTTTGCGTTAAACTTTCACTCACTACAAAACTTATTCTTCCACCTTCGAGGTTTCTAATACTCGTACTCAGTGTCTCACAGAAATTAAGCGTAATTTCTTCGGCAAATAATGCCACCTGTAAATGGCAGGCTTCACTTTTAAAAGCAGAATATTTCTTTGCAGCTGAAATTTGTTAGAGTAGTCAGAATCAGGATAGGTTTTGATATTTAATATATTATTTTCTTAAAACTATTATGTGTATCTAGAAGCTCACTAAGTAAGATTTTATTAGATCTCAATTTTATTAAAATGCATATCTATTCATTGGCCAATCTTTCACAATTGACAAGTGAATATAATTTCTATAAATCATTATTTGCTATGATGTGATTAGCACCATGACCTGATGATAGAGCCTATTTATTGACCGAGTTTTGTCACCGAAACAAAACACACATACTACGAAGAAGATGTATCCATTCATTGAATAGCAGCAGATTTCTAGTATTATAGAAATATGCGGTTTATCTCTTCTTTTTGCACCCGGTCCAAGCTTTGTAATCTTGTATGTAATCGATCGAATAGTGTTGAGCCAATTCTGTAACTGCTGTGCCATCGCGACCAACAAAGGTCTTACCGATTGTTATAATATGACATCACCCAAAAGAAATTTAACCGGATAACATTAACTTTTCAGTCGCCAATTTTCTCGATCACATCGATGTAAAAGAGGAAGACATCATATTCGTCGTTTATCGATAATGGATGAAATCAAGGTATTAAATATCATCAAATAGAAGATGGCGCAAATACTGTCTTTGGAAATGTTTCGTCGCATTTTTGTATTGATTTTTGTAAATTGAGAAAAAAATCGTAAAATATTATATCTTTGTAAAAAGAAGAAAAAGAAACAAATTTATTATATCAAACTAGGAAATCATTTAAAACTAAAATTTACGAGTAACAGAATTTTTTAAATTTTAAATTCGAAAAATATAATTCACATAAGATAAACAAATATTTAGAAAAAAACAAGAACTTTCAATAAATTGTAGCCATATCTAATAAACACGTTTAATTAACAATGGATAAAATGAGTTTCTTTAACTCCAGTTTTTAAAAGCAAAAATAACACAAAACTCATTTCCACTATGATATATCAAATGGCGAATAATCGATCTTGAGCTCCATTGACTTAATAAATAAATTATAATAATAAAAAATAATGGAACGGGATGTAAATATAAACGGTTCCTAAAATTTTAATAGTTCCTAAAAAGGAGTTTAACTAATTGAAGCCAAGGTACTATGTGTGTTCGTGTAAATTAAACTCGCACGAAACAGTTGATGTTGATTTATTGAAATCTAGAAAAAGACAAATTATATACAATTTTTATTTAGCGCACTTTACCGCGATGGAGAATAAAAAACCTATATTGGCACATTCTCGTGGGAATTTTTGAGAGGTGTATAATGCCGTCGGAAAATAGTTGCCGTAAATACTGCCATATAAGATGTTTCGTCTCATTATAGTTTTATAATATTTCAATATTTGCTTCAATTATAATCTTTTGACTAAGCAATTCGTAAAATGTGGTAATGTACTATTGTGAAAAATGTTAGTTTTACTATGACAAACACACTTTTTTTTAATTGTTAAACTGATGTATTTCCCATTGGTATTATAATCTTGTGTGATTCCGTATCGATAAGTAGACTTTTCTTCACGCAAATTGGTTCTGCACCGGTTTACTTTTCTGAAATAATTCAAAATTTGCACGCAAATTGTCACCAATTTAACGAAAATATATATTATTGTCAAAACCATTTCGTTGTGAGTATTCTCATCTCTTTCTAATAAACACACAGTCTTACTTGTATAAATTGTGTCCACAGTTTGAAAAAAAACCGCTGCGAATGGTTTTTATTTTTAATTATGGGTTAATTTGTATTTTTTTTCAGAATTACACAAAATAGCGCTCGATACACATGTGAAATTGGTTATTACATCACTCATTTCCATATTTTTACCCGCTGGGCTCGTCAAAATACATGGTAAATCCGTTCTGTAATAACCTCTATTTCATCACTTGTATTGAGATATACTATTAATGTAATTATTATAATACAGCAGGAATAGTACAATAAATAAATCGTTTATTTTTATTAATTATATCATTAAATATGTCGTCATATTTATTTAATCTGTTCTACAAACTCCAAAACACAAGTTCAAAAATAATAGCAATTTAATGAAGTTTGTGTTACACATAAAAGTTTATGTGTAATTCGCTTAATGAAAGGCTATAGAATCTGATAATAACAACTATGACCTGGCTTTCGTAATTTGTTTAATTACCTTTCATAATGTAAATCCTAATTTCATGTTTTTGTCGTGATTACAGCCATTATATTATGCTATTTCGGGGGCATGAATGTGCGAGAAGGGGTTCGTTTATACCGTTTAAAATTAGTTTTCATAGGAGCAAAGTCAACAAGTAAGAATATTTGATACGATCTAATTTAATCAAATTACACATATTTGGCAGTTTTACGCGTTAAAATAGTAATTAATTTTGGTTAAATTAGAATAATTAATTTGGAACCGGGTCAGGCAGATCGTATGAAATAGATTTCATTGAAATAGTTTGGGCAAAATTTCCAGTAATATAACTAACTATTGAAAAGAAGTTATTTTAGAAATAAATGGGAAAACTTGTGAGGCTTTTGGTATTACTAAGAAACTAATGAGTATAGTTCTTTTGAAGTTGCTATGTTTCAATTTGTTTGTGGTTTGTAGTGCATTTAGTTAATAGATAATGGTTGAAATTTACATAAAATTAAATGAAAAGACAAGGGATGAAGTTCTAAATTACAAGTATCTTGAACAACTTTTCCGGAAATATTCTCAAACCCATGTTTGTGTAAATAAATTTGCATTTAATTAATTTCCGATAACACCAGATTTTCCTTTGAAATATTACGTTTTAGGAAGCTTACTAAACTTTGTAAAAATTTAAATCATACAATTTTAAACAAGGTATTATTAAACATGTAGAGTGATTTGAACAAATAAATTAACTAATATATTAAAATAATTATATCCTGGCCTAATTTGAAATCAAGTTAAATAAGGGACTAATTGTGACAATAAAACAGTTTTATTTAAAATCTGTGACTATTTGATTAGTGGCTATTTTAGAAAGTATAAATTTAGAATTATTGTTTGATAAGTTGTCTAACTTGTATTTAGTTCTCCATGAAAGACAATCAGTGCAGGGAGCAAAGACCCTCACATCTTGTTCTCTAGTTTTATAAAGCCCATAAGTAGCTGATAAATCGAACTAATCTCCATTTTATTAACAATATCCCTCGCCTAAACATTGTCCAGATCTATACCGCCCTCGTATGCGGTGCTGAATGGCGGGTCATATAACACTTATCCTTTCCCATCCAAACGCTCCTCAAGAATTACTATATCGATAGCAATAAATTAGTAAGGAGCAGAATGGCTGATAGATAGGGAGAGCAAGGGCGAATTACGTGGAGGGTCGTATGGCTGTCCACCATACACCTAATAACACGTTTTCGTGCATCTGCACAATTATATTTTATATGTGAGTAAGGGCTATAATCTCCAAGCGGGTTCTGCGCCCACCAACCAATATGGATATTGTAGATAATTTTTTCCTAATTTATGTATTATTCCCTTCCCAAGAATTTCGTTGAAGTTAAGTTTCGTGGTTTAGGATAATTAAGTAATTAAGTTGTATGCTCTGTACCAGGTCTATATTGCCAAGTGGCTTTCGAGAATATCATCGAAAATTACAAAACCAAAACAAATTGCTTAATAAATTAATGTTATTTTTCAACTTGGTTTGATTTGCATTAAATCAGGATTCCTTTATTATTAAAAAAAGTAAATGCTTTTGCAGGAGATACGTATCATAGAAATGACACGGATAAAGAAGCTGCGAATATGGAATGGTAATTTATATGGGATTAAAGGGGATATGTTCCTAAGTGGCAAACATCAAACGAATTTCAATATAAAAATTATTTTATTAACAATTTTTTGAATTAAAGTGATTAATTAAGATATTGAATTTGTCTGAGAATAAAGATAAAAATATTCTTAAAATGCATTTAACAATTTTCTTCTTTTATGTTTCACCAACTGGCGGCAGTTTTTGAAACTAATAAAACTCTGACTGGCATTTCAGCTCGCCATTTGCTAAAATGCCAAAGTTCTAAGTTAATTCAATTTAAAAAGAAATTTTGTCTTTAATGTACTGTGCATATAGGATCTAGAAGTTTCGTCCTTAATAAAATAATGGCAATTATCATATTTTCTAGAGAACCTTCTTTAAATTTGAATTTTAACAAAATTTTAATTTATTTAATATTATTGATCTATGTAAAAATATAATTAAATTCCCTTGTTTCTTCTTCCGGGCGAGCCTTATTGTTTGATTATTTTCCAATTTTTGTTTAATTTTTTTGTTTTTAATTGACAACTGGATCAATATATTAAGTCAATTATTGATTAAAACGATAAGTTTTTTTTTTTAAAAAAGGTACAGTTAAAGATGATTCAAATGATTCAAATGATTTATTATTAGCAAAGAAAATAAAGAAATAATTTTAGTATAATTTATAAGAAATTATAATGAAGCAAATATATTGAGTTTACAATTTTTTAAAACAAATATTAAATAAATGTTTAAAAAATCGATAAATTAGGCATTTGTATTCCAAGTACAATTAGATAATTACTTAAAACAGAAATGGAGCAATACAATTTTCGCACCATGTAAAAGTTCATGGGTACTTTTATTAATCTTTTATTGTGTTAAAATTTGTACTTTGAAAAAGCCTATTGTTTCGCACAAAGCATGCCAATAAAAAGCGGAATTAAGCAAATGAATCTTCTTTGGCAATTAACTTTGTTCGATTAGTGCTGAAATCGTGTTTTGGCAAATTCCCTTTTGAATCAGATTACAGACTGTGTGTACATTGTGTCCGGGGCTGTTTTTGAGCCAGAAAAGGAACTTTCTTTTGATCGACAGCCTTTAGAAAAGTTGCTTTCAATTTGCCATCACGTCTTTCATGGCCTCCTGTTTTATGTTGAGCGCTGAATTGACGGCAACGCGCACTGTGTTTGATTTAAAATACGTGCACAATGAGCTTAAAATTACTTCATTTAATTACCCGGAAGAAGGAGGGCGCTCGACACCATTCAAATTAATTCCCCAACTATATATAAATGGGATTTCCTTGAGATTTCGACAGAAAATCGTCTCTTTCACCTTTTGCCGAGGAGTATAATTCGCGACAAAAATACGGGAATTTGTTTGCCAAACAAACGAAGGACTGCCTTCTTCTGAGCGGTAGAGGGGAAGGAGGAGGTGAAAGGTAAAAGACGGTAATTTCACCGCTGTAAAGAGATGAGAGGAATTAATTTGCATATTTCTTTTACACCAGTTGAATGGTTATTAATATAATCGTTGAAAAAGAATTGAAGTTGGCCATGCTTTCGCCGCCAACTATGACTTGCGATAAATTAATTATGGCTGCTGTTATGAATGAACAAACAAAAAGGATTGTTAGCAATCTCCATTTATTGTCCTCGCTCACTCTCTTCACCCAAAAATAGAACCAGAATCATAATTGTGTGCTCATTTCCGTTTTTATGGCAGCCCGTAAAATGATCCCTAATTTGACACCATATAAGAGTTTTGTCAAATTAAATCCGATAAAGCCATTTTAAGACACTTAATTCCGCATTACGGCTCCGAAATGTTTGCCAAAATGAAGAACATTAGCAGAATCAGAAACGGAAACCACTAAGCTGTGGGGAATTACTCCAAAGCCCCTGAATGGCTACCGTGATTCATCACCAGATTATTTTCCTCTAAATTTTCGAGGAATGCTTCCAATATTTTTGCTCTCTGCTCGATTTTCGGTTTTGTTTTTTTTTTCGTTCTTTCGAAGGCAGGCTTAAAGTTTAATTGCTCAATTGATTTGGCCCAAGATTCGCATCAACGATAAACGGTTTTTATGCACGTCAATAACAATTTCCGCGGAAATAAAACAGATAAGTACAAATGCTTTTGTTTGTCAAACAATTCTTGCACTTTTTTTGGGGAATTGTTCAATTTTAACTTTATGACTTGGATTTTTATAACAAATTTCCGCAGCTTTTTATGTGTCTACAAATATGACTTGTTTTCGGGAATGTGTTGTTCAACATTATCGTCGTTATTATTAACAATGCAATAAAGATATATTGATAAAGAGTTAGAGGTTTTAGGTCTAACAATTTTTAGACTAAGATTTTAGAATATATTTCATTTTTCACTGAAAATTTATAATAACAGAAAAATTGAATTTTATGTCGTTAATTTTTGTTAAATATTTTATTTCAATATTTTAATAACTAATTTATAAGTCGTTTCCAGTTTTTTGTAAAAAAATGAATAAAGTTTATTCGTATTTTCTGTTGATAAGATAAGGACTTAGGTCTTTAGGCAGTGGCTTTTATATGCATAATACTCGTAGGCCAAGAACTTTTTTTTTAAAAACATTGTGTAATAAAATTTGTAAAAATAACAGATATTTTTCAAAAAAATGCCTAATTAGTAATATTTGTAGATTTTAAAGCTTTTCAAAGTTAGCAAGCACGATCAGGACTGGCATTGGTAAAATGTTCCAAAATTTGAATTGAACTGGAAAAATAAATTCATCTTTTAATTCAAGGGGCTGTTTCCGTAAACTCTATAGAAAGAAAGGAATACATTTTGAGAAACATTTAAAGTAGTACTTAATTTCTCCTATTTTAATTTAAATATCTGGTAATTTTGTTTATACATACAGTGTGAATTGATGTTATAGCCGCAGTCGTTTATCCTTGATATCTCTTGAACCAAAAGAAGCTGAATCTTTAAATTTACACACAGTATAGCTCTTTACAGATTACAACTTTGGATCAAAGCAGATTTGCAAATACTTGAATCAATTTTGCGAAATTGCTAAAAAAACGAAAAACGGCAAATGCCGAATGGGTCAGCGTTATAGCCGCACCCCCTTTTCTCAGCTATGGGGTATTATTTAAACAATCTATTGATGGGGGTAGTTAGAAAATCCGAAATATATCCAGATTTGCGAAAATTTTGTTTGCGATATCATAGCAGGCCGCCAGTAGCTCACATTAAAAGTCTAAAAACCCTGATTTCAAAAATTGACAAAATAGTATAAAAAATTTTAGAATTCAAATAAAGTAATGATGGTTATCGAAAACTGTGCTCATTTTGCATTGTGGATGATAATATAGGCACAATAGGACAGCTAATAAAGTCACAGTTTCGAGTAATATTTTCTGACATAGCGGGTTTTTAGGCTATTACGCGACGTAGCTAGAAAACGGCTCGACGTATTTTGGCCAAACCATATATAAATATAGAATATTAAATTCCCTACAAACCGTTCATACATAGTTTTGAAATTGAACTGCTAGGTTCTAGTCGTTTGGGCACTCATTTCGACTATGAATTTACCAAAAAATATCAGCAGAATTATTATATGGAACAATCACAGACCCATATTAGTGTGTAAATTTAAAGATCCAGCTTCTTTTGGTTCAAGAGATATCAAGGATAAACGACTGCGGCTATAATCTAAATTCACACTGTATAATGAAATCATCAAGTAAAGTGTTCAGAAGTGAATTGTTGTGTGGACATTGTTTTGCTTTGAAGGAAATTACTAAAATTGTTGAGATATAAAAAAGTTTTAGTTTTATATAATTTTCGTATACAATAAATAAATATAAATTTAAGTGTTTTAATCTTGTTTATGTGTATAACCATGGTTTAAATTTAATTCATGCATTTTTGTTGCTTAAAATTGATATTATGACATTTAATTTTTGTTTTGCCAAAGTAATTATTATAGCACTAGTGCTTTTAAGAATTCTTTAAAGCACTAGTGCTTTTATCATTATAAAAGTGTGACTTCCGTAAACCAATTTATATGAAAAGTTACTTTGATACTGGAGTCTTTACTGTTAAACATTGATGAACTTTGACGAACATTGACGAATATTATCCAACACTCTCAGAATACAGTAATGGATTTTTATATTTCAAAATTCTACGCATAAATACCTGTCTTTATTGTAGGATGTGAAATAGAGCAATCTATTTTTTTTTAAATTTCAAGAATTTTTATTATTTTTAAGTTAATTTATTTAAAAATGCATTTTGTTTGAAATACAATCGTTAAGCATTATTAAACACTCGGGCCTTTTTTAAGACAAACATCTCATGTGTTTAATAATGACTTATATTATCGACCTTGTTGTATAAATGACTATTACAAGTAACAAAAAGTGTATTTACCGGGGTCATTCATTTTTCACCTCATAATTAATTACTTTCTCCCAGTGAAAATAAAAAGAATATGTTTTAACAATATCCATTCTTCGTTTGTACTGCAAAATGTAAAATAATATAGCCTGAAAATAAAAATATCGTTGAAATAATCTGAAATAGGAATTAGTTCTCTTCCTAGAAGGTTGTTGTTGTAATCTTGGAGAACATAGTTTGGGAACATACGGAAACGACCTCCTGTAAGGAACACTGGGAGGGGGGTTCTCAACCTCGACCACCGCCGGTTTTGGATATTTCAGTGGCTATTTATTTTCCAGCGTATTATTACACAGGAACCACAGGGAAATAAGTCCTGTTAGTAGAATTTAATGTGATACTAAAAATTGCTTTTCATTTGTTGATTGTGAAAGATTAGCAAATGAGTAGATGTGGCATTTGATAACTTTGATTACGTAAAACCATTTCGTTAGACCTA
Source organism: Clogmia albipunctata (assembly GCA_001014945.1). Lineage (NCBI taxonomy): Eukaryota > Metazoa > Arthropoda > Insecta > Diptera > Psychodidae > Clogmia > Clogmia albipunctata. The sequence continues at coordinate 25,246 of JXOV01004571.1, forward strand.
GACCGGTAACGGTTATTGTGTCGTAGAAGAAGTGTTAATTTTTTTAAAATTGCATAAAATGTTGTTTAATTCGTATTATTCAATCAAATGGTAATCAAATTTATATAAAATTAAGACTTATTTTCATTAATCTTTAGACGTATACTCAAAAGCAAATAAGGAAATGAGGACCAAATTTTGGATAAAACATATTCATTTTAATAAAACTTTTAAACTCTGCTCTAAATTAAAATTTATGTTTGTTTGGAATATATACCTACCAACTCGTATATTTTGTTCCTCAAACTAATAAAATTCAATTTAATTTATTGGATTTAGTTTTAGTTTGATACGAGTAGAACAAGAACAATAACGAACCGGATTTTATTTATTGAAATGATCAGAGTTTTGCCAAGTTTCCAGTCAAAGTTGTGAGTAAATTAATATTTACCTGTATTGCACCAATAAATTTTGATCAAAAGACACGTCTCATTTAAAACGGAGCAGTAATTTGCGATGAAACATAGCTCGCAAAAGGAAATCATGTTCTAAATTGAATCTCGTAGAATGTACCGTGTATTCTGTTCAATGCATTTCCAGCGTTTGTGCAATTTAATATTTCATACGTGCTCTTGTAGAATCCAATTTAAGTTCATACGAGAAAATGCTATTTGATAGTATGCTTTTTCTTTAATTTAGAAAATTATACGAATTTCATGTGTATTTTACTTTTAAGAAAAAAATCACTTCTGTAATATAATGAAGAAAAAATTTTAATATTAGCCACCTCCAAAGATAAATTTTGAATGTATTTATTCAATTATTGGGCTGTGCTGTGTAGCGGTGCATGTTATTCAATGTATGTTATTCAAATGTAAGATTAACTATAGATAACTATAAAGTACTTCAATAACAACGCTGTTTTGTTTGATAAAGCTATGTAATTATTCACAGAGTTTATTCTCTAATCAGTTTTTACAGTATTCAATTCGATGATAAACAGCTTAGATAATAATAAGATGTAATAAAAATAATTATATTATTCAATAAATACTAAAAGTTATAGATTTTTAGATTAATTTTAATCCAGATGGGTTTTTTTGTAAGTGTAAATATTTCATTTAAAAATGTAGAATAAGAATTAGTTATTTATTTTAGTATTTTAGTTAATTGGTATTGATACTGTGGTACTAATATATCTTCTGTAAAGTACGTTTTTATAACACAAATGTTAAAAAAAATAGTATATTTCGATACAAGAAATACAAAAATGGTTTTGACAATAATATGTATTTTCTGTAAATTGGTGACAATTTGCGTGGAAATTTTGAATTATTTCAGCACTCTGTACAGAAAAATAAACCATTACAGAACCAATTTGGGTGAAGAAAAGTTTACTTTTCCTTAGGGGATTGCACAAAATCTATAAGAAAATAGTTCTTTTACTTTATTAATTAAAATGTGTCCCGAGAACGATTTTTTATCAATTTGATCAATTTCATTTAAGGGTCAGTTCCGTATTGAGTTGTTTAATGTACCAATCGGTGGTTTGAAATGAAATGGAATTAAATTAAATAAATATATAATTTCAAATTTTGGGGTAACAACTCGAAGCTTATGCTCCTCAATAAAAGCAAAGTCAGAATTGCCACAGTCTTCTTGACAGGGTACTGTAAAATTGGCAAGGACCAGCGACAGCTAGGAATCATCGAAGAGGGATAATGTAGGCTCTGTAATGGAGCCGAAACTCCACTTCATATTCTACAAGACTGCGTTGCAATAATTTCGCAGATATGGAAACATCTAAGGGTAATGCACAACAACGACGCCACTTCACATCCTGAAATTAGACCAGTTTATCGATTTCCTGCAAGGACTAAAACTTATGGGCACACTGTAGAGCTAAGAAATGAGAGAGTGTAATGGATCTTTAGGTCAAAGTACGGAATCACTTAATTAAGATTGAATTAATTTGAATTTTAAAAAACAATGATTTGTTTTAGATTTCCATGTTAATTTAATTACTAAACAAATTTATATAATTCAATAACAATAAAATATCTTGAAACCACTAGAAGAAAAAATATATAAAAGTCTAAGGAATAGGGACTAACAATTATGGCGCGCCAGCTAGAAGCACAGATTGCTAAATTCATACAAAAGTTGACGGTATACTGTGTGTCCTTCTGCGTGACCTTACCTTCTAGTTTTAAATGTATTGTGTCTGGAAATTACCAAATTGACACGTTCGCCATCTAGTGGAAAATTTTTGAACTCACTTTGACGTTTGAATTAAATTTAAAATTGAAATTTTGTCTTTAAAATAAAGTGCACATAGAATCCGGAAGATATATCATCAAAAAAATAATGGCAGTAACCAGATTTTACAGTGAACCTTCTTAAAATTTGAGTTTTATTTTAAATCCATTTATTTGCATTAGTATTGGTGTCGTGTACAAATATAATTTTAATATTCTTATTTCTTTACGTTGACTTTCTACAGGGTTTAGCACTATTNTCTATCTAGTCCGACAGCCGCTCATTAAGAGGAATGTATAGGCTTGCACTCTAAGGATTAATGACGGTTAAAACACCGTCAAGAAGAGCCATTCATACAATCCCCGTTCGGACAACCTATGAGGCTAGAATCCTAAACTTATCCTCAAACGTACCCACTGAAACCCGTTCTAACAGAGCGACTCTATATAAACTCCCTACTAAATCTTGATCCGAAAGTTTCAAATGCTACGAGTATTCTTTTTATTGAATCCGATTTCGATTTTGACCAGAATTTCAACATAGACAACAACTTATAGAAAATTTAATATGGGTTTATTATTATAAAACTGTAACATATGAAGTTAATCCTTAAAATTTAAAATGTATGTATATCAGTCTGTAACATGGATTTTCCCTTTCTCAAACGGAGATGTTTTCAACATTTCGTTATCCTTCGAACCAACTCTGTAATTCCATTTCAGGGTGCGCCTGGTTAACCTGGTTAACTTCAATTAAAACAACTTAAACTTATTAAATGAATACTTAAATATTTGATTCTGTGATAGGTTTTGCTTAAAATTGAATATAGTTTCTACTTCATTGAGAATCAAATAAATAAATATATGAATTATGTATAATTTTCTTTGTTTATCGCGGTCCTTGAGTAAAAACACATTTTTCCGGCCTGGTGGTGAATTTAAATTAGCTTTGTAAATTTAAAGGAAATTCCAATTCACTCTACTACCTTGATCATTAATTTGAGTAGATCAACCATAATAAAAAATAGAGAGGAGGAAAAATAAAATCTCCAAGAGGCAATTTTCCAAAGTTTTCTACTTTAAATTTTGGCTCAGCTAAACAAACTTTGGAAAGAAAAACTTTTGGAATTGTTGTAGTGGATTAAAATTAAGTTAATTTGTTATGACATTACCGGGTCTGGGGCTGCTTTTATTGAAACTTTGTCGAGATAAAATGGGCGCGGAGGCGGGAAAGGAGAGACAGCAGAGGATTGGAAGTAAAGGAGGCACGCTCAAAAGTTTGAGTCATCAGAATCGCAGCTACCAATTAAAATCACGTCGCCCTATTGGAAGTCATCAAAACACGGAACGAGTTAATTTGTTTACTACTTCATAATTACCCTAATAGCGGTTCGTTGTGGGAGTTTTCCCTCTACTGGGCTTCTCCGCCGACACTGTTGTGTTGTTGTCCCGATGAAAAGGTGGATTTTGTGTAACAAACAGACAAAATGCGAAAAGTTTCTCTTTAGGACGAGACACAAGGTCTATCTACAGTGAAGAGGAGAAGTAGTCGATGTTTGAAATAATTTAATTTTTTGTAAATAATAGTTATTAAACTAACTCAATTTTACGTCTATGCCCATTTTTTATTGATAAATAATTTGAAGTTGTTTCATTGACAATTCTAGCCTTGTCGTCTATATGAAGACGACGATAGGTATTAGGTATATTGTTGTACAGTTGGAACAATTAAAAAATATATGGCCGTCTCCAGACACCATCTTCACCAAATATAATTACCTTAACTTTTTCTGTAAAAATTTTAAAAAAAGCAAGTCTTTTTTGTATTGAGTTTGCAAAGAAATGTTGTGTTATTGAAATATTGCAACTGATAAAGATGATCAAATAGTATAAATATGAATAGGGTTTGAAATTTTCAAGCAACTCCCGATACATCAAATCGCTTCTCCATCTCTTTCGTTTCAGATCCATCCTTCATCACTTTCATCATGTAAATAATATTGAAAATATTACTTTGTAATAATAATAATAAACTTATTGGTGTCCCTTGGGCCTTATTTATATAATACATTTCATTGAACAAAGATAGCATCTCAGATTCCGCTTATCAATTACACCCCTCATCCATTGCCCTCCGGCTCGTTGATTAGCTGTATTACCGATCTAGGATCCGAGCAGCATGTCTCCTAATGTGTACCAAGGTCTCATCTGCTCCCTCACAAACTCGGCAACCTCGATTCTTCCTCCATCTCTTTTCACCCAGTTCCTTATTTCTACATCGAAATCTGGTTATCATAGAGATGTTGCGTCCTCTCTGAAAGTACCATGGCAAATGATCAGTCTGAAGAAATCTGTAATTAGAGAAGCTAATTTTGTTAGCTGATTGAAGCAATCAAGGTCTCTGGTCATCAGCGTTGTCCTCACGCTTTCCATTCTTAAGAATGCCATATTGATTTCTTCTGACGACAGTACTCTTCTCGTAGTTCAGTCCTTTTTAAGTAATATTATAAATAAGAAATTAATAAAAATCGAGGCTAGACACATCTCGTCCTCCTTCTGTACATAGTCATCGAAAACACCACTTTTTTCTCTCTAGTAGCCCACCTGGCGCGACTGATCATCTTTGGGTTATTATCGTCTTCCGTCCTTTAATCTCTTGGGATCTCCACTATTCATTTTGCTTCCATGGCGAGTGATTTGCACAACTCAGTAGACTACTCATTACTCGCCATAGTAACTTTTTTTTATTAAAGAAGGACAATATATTAAATTTCACATGTTTTGTTTAAAAGTTTAAGTTTCATTAGAAATTGAATATTTTAAATCAGTTTTATATTTTAATTGCTAACAAATATTAATGAATTTTATGAATTTAACAAGCTTCAAATTGTTAACAGAAAATATTCCAAAAATATTTTATATTTAAGAAAATGTCGATACCTTTTTACAATCACTGTATCGGCCTCTTTCTCTCTTTTTGGCCTCGGGCTAATGATGATGGTTGTTGTCCATTAAGATAAACAGAGTTACGGACGTCGATACTGTGTTTAAATTCATTATCGCCACCGACAATGGAATTGCAAATGCTTTGCCAAATTGTACAATACAAACACACACACATCTATACATTTAATTATCTCAATCAGATTCTGATTAACTTTGACACTAAATTCAATTTACAGCGCCAACTTTTCGCAATTCGCTCAACTTCTTTTCAAAGCAGCGTCGCCCGTTTTAATTCAATTAAAAATGTGGACGGGATTTGATAAATGGGCGAAATTCGGTCAAAATCGTCGCTGCAAATAAAATCGGGCAGTAAATTAATCAGGGAATTGAACAGAGACGCATAAAATTGGGATGAGAATTGCGCTTCAAAGCGCAACATTTTAAAAACTTTCCACTTTTCAAACTTTTTCATTTTGGTTTTTTTGTTCTTCTCCTCTTCCACCGCTTTTTTTCCTTTCCTTTCCTTTACTCATCTTTGTTAGTCTTTAGACGAGCGACGCAAAAGTCCAATAGCCACTCTTTATCAGCGTAGCTTAATGGACTTTGTAATTCAGGAGGAGGATCTCTCTCAAACAGGATTTATGGACCCTTTAAAGGAATTGGATAGTTAAATAAATTCAGTAAAAGCACCTTTAAATTTGATAAATTATGTTAAATTATTTTGATATTTGTTTATAATTTTTTTATTGTTTAAGTAAATGCATAAATATTGCAAAATCCGATGTTAAAATGATTTATGGAGTATTAAAATAACTAGCTGTCAAAATTTATGGCTTTGCGGAGAAATAAGCATAATTTTATTGTTATAAAGCTATAAATATTCATAGCACATAAACAAGAACATGTCATGATGAATGAATTATTTCCTTACCACAGAAATTTTAATACAGCATATGTATGTATTATTTTATCATAATCTACATCTATATAAACATAGAATTAAGTTCTGAAAAGGGGATTGTGTTTTAAGAAATGAGAATTGAAATTAACTTAAACCAAAGCCGCTTAACCCATTTTAAGCTCTTTTTCCTAGCATAGAAGATGGATTTTAGCTGAAAATACTTCTTGAACAGATCGTCACATTACCTAAATCCATTTGATAGGTTTTTACCACTAAATCGCTATACACTGCGTTTCATCCTTTTACGGCAGGGTTCTTTGATTAAATTTTAGTTAATATCTCGGAGTGTATCAATCTGATCTCAATTTTTTTGGAACGAAGAAAGGTCTTATCATTGGCCATCGTCTGGACTATAAAACGCAACTCTAGGTGTATTTCAAAAAATAAAAAAGGCATGCGAATTTTCCCATACAGTAATATCGTTTCATTCGTCACATATTTTCTCCCTCTGCGTCAACAAGAGATCGTATTTGGTAATTTTTTTAACAGAAATAATTGATAATCTATTGTTCAATATATACAGAGCGAAAAATTTGGGTCGCTATGTCATAGTAGGCTCAGTATCTATATTTGGAAGTCCAAAAACCCTTATTTCGAATTATGAGAAAATAGTACCAAAAAATTCAAATAAAGTAATGATGGCTATCGAAAACAGAGCTGATTTTGCATTGTGGATGATAATATGGACACAATAGGATAGCTAATAAAGACAGAGTTACGAGTAATATTTTCTGATATAGCGGATTTTAGGTTATTACGCGATGCAGCTAACAAACGGCTCAGGGTATTTAATCCAAAGAATCCTATTTTAAAGATTATTAAATTCGTTACATAGTTTTGACATCAAACGATGGGTTCAGAATGCTAAGGACACTAAAAAATGATTATTTTGCTCCATTTTGCCTTATAACATATGTGACTTCTTTCATATTTGCTGAAATTTTGGAATATATTGTTAAGTATAACTCTTTTGAATTCAAAGACAATCTAATTTATTATCCAGTCATAAAGAGTAAATGTAATCGAAACTAAAACCACTTTAGAATTCCAGTTTACCCAATTTGAATTTATATTAGAATTCCATTTCCTTTATTATGAATTCGTCGATAAGATCATGTTTATCTTCTCTTTTAAAGGGCCCAACCTTCAGGTCAATAAATTATATTTATCTTTAGACCCTTTCAGAGAATCTATAAATGTGTAATTGAATATTGTTAGGATTTAAACCCATTAGGGCGAGGGACCCATAAAATGTAATTCTTTTCTTTGGAATGTTTAGGTCAACGAACACCAATTATTTTGGGATTCTATGGAATTGATTCCCCCTCCCATGGACGTCTGACTCAGGAAGAACCTACCCAATAAATAGACTTCCAACACCCCACCGGGCGAGAATCTTGCACCAGAATTCACTGCGATCAGTTCGATA